>QRDG01000350.1:0-268591 GCA_012064385.1 Puccinellia tenuiflora
ACAAGTAAAAGTTCCAGGACACCATCTTTACTCTTGTGCTACAGAACTACAGGGCCTGCTGAGTTTGCCGTTGGACTTTAAACTATACTTTGAGAAATCACTTTGTTTCTCACTGTATTAGTCCCAACTGTCAACCAAACAACAAATTCCATTTAATCTAAAGATGTAGATTTTTTACTTGCCAGAATGTAAACATGTTACTTTGTTAATCTGTAAATGCTAGAAACATGGTATTCTTGGTAGGATCTTATGCCTGCCTTTTTAAGAGATTTGTGAAAATTATTTCTGTGGAGCTGCTGGTGTTGAAACATGTAACCCATTACATGTTGAAGGTTAATTTGCTCACTTAGATTAATGGGATTCTGTAATTATAATAATAATATCCATAGACCAAAATGAAGGAATAGTCGCATATTATATCATGGTATTTATTTATTTTCAGGACAAGAATGGTTGTAGGTGTAGGATCAAGACATATTAGTGGTAGTTTTGCGGAGATCATGGAACAAAACGGGTGGCGTGGGCTTTGGGTGGGTAATACAATCAACATGATCCGCATTATTCCAACTCAAGCAATCGAGCTCGGAACATTCGAGTATGTCAAACGGGGCATGAAATCAGCACAAGAGAAAATGGAAAGAGGATGGATGCCCAAAGATACAACTCGGCAATATGAAAATCGAGCTGCCACTCCACCTCTTATCTCCAGTTGCCATTGCTGGTGCGGCTGCCGAATAGCTGGCACATTGATGTGCCATCCTCTTGAAGTTATCAAGGTAATTGCTGAACTGATTCCACGTGGCCAAAACTCAAAAACTATTACTCAACCATATATATTCTGTTGTTAAATCTTACATACATACTACTTGTGTGTCATACTTTTTACCTTGTATGACAGGATCGCTTGACCGTGGACCGAGTGGCTTATCCTAGCATTAGCATCGCCTTCAGCAAGATATATCGAACTGAAGGAATCGGCGGTCTGTATTCTGGCCTCTGCCGACCCTAATCGGCATGCTTCCTTACAGCACGTGCTACTACTTTATGTACGACACCATCAAGACCTCGTACTGCCGCCTACATAGAAGAAATCATTGAGCCGTCCCGAGCTACTGATCATAGGAGCTCTGACAGGTAAAAGGATTCAACCGTGTCCAGAGGTAGCTGCATTTAGTTACACCAACTGAGCATATCTTAAACCCCAATGACTGTACAGAAGACTGCCCAACAGTAACTTGGAACCTCAGAGTAAACAAACATGCATATATCATTGTATTTGACATTTTTACTTGTTTGGTTCTGCAGGCCTGACAGCGAGCACGATCAGCTTCCCGCTGGAGGTGGCCAGGAAGCGCCTCATGGTGGGCGCCCTGCAGGGGAAGTGCCCGCCCAACATGATGGCCGCCCTGTCGGAGGTGGTCCGGGAGGAGGGCCTCCGGGGATGTACCGCGGGTGGGGCGCTAGCTGCCTGAAGGTGATGCCGAACTCGGGGATCACCTGGATGTTCTACGAGGCGTGGAAGGACGTCCTCTTGGCCGACAAGGACAAGGCCCGCGACTGACTAGCCGCCGATGACGAGTAATATTTGCCGAGGCGCTAGGCGTTGCCATAGAATAATGTGGCTTGGTGCGTGTGGGAGTTCTGATCCTTTTCCAGTTTTCGACTCCTACTTGTGCCCGTGCCGAACCGTTAGATTGATAGGAGGAATGCGTGCTGTTTCTGTTTGGCCGATGACTGGTAAGCAGTTTGTTTGCTGCTTCTCGAGCTAATATGGAAGGGATGATTCCGTGTCTTCTGCTCGCAGATGTTAACCATTTTCAATAGTCAGCATCTCCCCTTCTCTTCCGGTGCTGAGAAGCAGCAGGTGTTCATGTGCTTTGAGACTGCTGGGTTAAGTGAGAAAGCTGCCTCGATCAGTCCATCGCATGGTAAAAACAACGCAAACATTGGGCAACGCCTCAGGTCCAACGAGTTCAGGCTTGGGACAGACTGATGCAAACAATTTTAGCAACTGCAGATGTAACTATTTTTGGTTAGAGCATATGGCAGCAGTAATAACAGGTACTCCACATAGAAAACGTGGAATTCGTTGCATGTGCACATTACGCATACACAACACGCAATTCAGGTTTCAAGCGACGCGGGACGTCCCGCAGCGCCGCGACGCCGCCCCGCAAATAGGAACATGCAACTCTAGCGGGCTGACCGTATCAACGCTAGCGGGATGAAGCGGTAGGCCCACGTAGTCCACCAGTCACCCGCAGAATCGCAGAACCCGCAGAAGCTAGGTCTCTCTCCCGATATGGTGATGGGGTCGACGGCGGCGCATCCCATCTAAGCTCGTGCCGACGCCATGGAGCTCCTCAATCCTGATGCTGGGGTCGACGTGCTTCTTCGCCGTGTTCGCGGGGCTCGGGAGTCGGGTCCAGCGCTGCACCAGGCTCGGCACGCTCCCCGACTCCGCGAGCGGCAAACCACCGCCACGGCCTTCTCCCGCACCGCGGGCGCCGGCGCCGTGAGCAGCTGCACCAGCGCGTCGACGTTGGCACGCTCAACGCCGGAGCTGCTGATGATGGGGTCGGCGCGGCGCCGCCGCCATCTCCACATCGCGACGCGGTGAAGGCGCTCCTGGCGGCGGGGACGAGTGCCGATGCGAGGTGCGGCTCGGACAGCGGCATGACCCTCGGGACTCCTGCGGGATCCAAGATGGAGATGGTGTTTCTGCCGAAGAGGAAGAAGTAGCTATACGGCTGTTGCTACAATATGTCTTTGCCACTTGCGGGCTGGTGCGGGTTGATGCGGGAAGCCGCAGTGTCCCGCACTGCTCCTAGCGATTCCTGCACTGTCCCGCATGCTGTCCCGCGACTGTGGCAGTGTCCCGAGAGTACGGTAGCGAACAGTCGCTTCCCGCCCCGCTTGACAGCTGACACGCAATGCAAACGTGGCTGAGCTGACACTCAACTCACGAGGCTACAGTGATTCAGGTAACACGCATATGCCAAAACAGATACCCATATACGGAGTATCTCCCTAACAGAGTACTGTAACATGTATCATACGGCAAGTGCGCGTATGTATCTACCAGAAACAAGATTTGCCACCGAAAGAAAGTAAGCACCCGATATCTACTATATATGTGTCCACCAATTAAGCTGATCAATCCCAGACGTGCAGCTTCACGGAATTCAGTTCTCTATGTTGTCAGTCAATAACTGCTGGCATCAGTCAGTTCATGCGGAGTGCCGAGCGACGAGGAGGGCCCGGAAGGAGGCGTAGACGTAGTAGTAGGCGGCGATGAACACCACCATGTCATCCAGCAGACCGCGATACCCCATGATGGCTGGAAAATAAATAAATAAAGCGTAAATCATATATGGAAGCTCCTGAAATCGATGGAGATTGTTTGCCAGTGGGATGAGCTGAACCAGTCGCCTGCCTTACCTTCAGGAAGAAAGTCGATAGGGCTCACCAGGTACAGCAGAGAGAGGAATACCTGCAAGCCATCCAGTAGGATCGATTTAGCATAGGCAAATGCTAGGCGACCAGAATGATGTTACACTGTACTTGTTCGAAGAACTGTGTCCTAGAGAGCTGCTAGTTATTACTCCGTATTTGCTATAAGACTGAAACATTGCCAGCCGTAAACTTAGTGGCCGAAACTAAACAAGTACAAGTTTCATACAGAAACTTAACCGAAATAACATCAGTTTGCTATACCATCTAATATGGCCAATGGCCTGGACAGAATAGGCTACAACCTACACTGCCATAAACAAGGCTTCACCAATGAGAAAATCCGGTGCACATAAACAGCGTGCCAAGGTTGTTTTTGTGACTATTCAAGACTTACGGTAGTTCGTCCCATCTTCGACAACAAAAATCTTGACAGCCAACAAGCTATTCTGTGTTCCAAGTTTATATTGACTGATAGCAATAGAAATGTTGCAATACTTCAATATGCGATGACTACTAGCTAGTGATATGCCAAATGTATTAGGATCTCTCAACCAAACCCAAATTTTGCTAGTTCCTTTCAAGAAAAATATAAATCACGGCATAATGAGAATCAGCTAGCATTATGGAAAAGGAATTCAGCTGTACAACCAATAATTCTTCGAATACAGTCACCCATTTCTCTTGAAAAAATATGGAATCGGTCACCCATTTTACTCAAAAACAGAATTTGCAATGAAGTAATATGTGTTTTCAAAATGCGTAACTTCAGCAATGTGAAAATATAAAACCACAGGCAGGCAAAGATAAGTAAATTTTAACATTTTACTTACGAATTTGAGCTATGAAAATGAGTGTGTGCCCCTCACGAGCTCTCTTATTCCTTCTACACAATGTAGCAACCTAAGAATCGACTTTCAGTTCGTACACCGCTAATCTATAAGTGACAACTCAGAAAATCATGGAAGCAATTAACTGGGGTCTGGGACTGGGAGTACTGATATAAGTTTACTGGTCCATCGACATTATGTAGATTCTAGTTAATAGCATGCTGCACCACTAGACTATGCCGTCCTTATTAATTAGTGACTGATACAATGAATAAATAAAGATGACAGAACTGACTAATGGAAACATGGATAGACTTAACTGCCAACGCGACTTCAAATTTAAAGAACAAGGAAGATCTGAGGGGTGTGACTCTTAATTCTGGCAGCATCCTCCTGGTGTAAAGGGCTGGTCCAGCAACCACTGCAAAAAACACAGGTACCCAGCAAATGCAAAGCATGCCTGACATTAGATAAGACTAAAAGTAGAACAAACATAGAACAATTTTGTTCCAAAAATATACTCCCTCCGTATCAAAATATAAGATGTTTTAGCAATTCTCTTTCCATCCGTATCTAGACATGTTTTAGTGTAAGGTTCAAATGAATCTTACACTAAAACATGTCTAAATACGGATGGAAAGAGAAATGCTAAACATCTTATATTTTGATACGGAGGGAGTATATGATAAGAGCAAGCTTTGGCTCTTGACTTAGCTTGCGATTCACATACAGCATGAATCTGCAGTGGATACTGATTATTTCTAGCAATTACCAAGCACGCCTGGTCCCAAACAGAGAACTACTTAAGGTTCAATAACATGAATTTGGCACCATGATGATGGTCACATGAACTCGTACTTCTATCAAGTTAAATAGTTAGTTGACTACATGAAAGGGTGCAGACAGAACAGTTTTTGTAACAGTGAAGTCCTTTCAGTGTATAGGGACATAACATATCTCTCAACTCAGAGAATTCTATGGAAGTTAGTTTACCAAGAATGTCTCTGATAATGTATATTTCCCAACTAGTTACTATTGTCAACTGAGTTCAGTTGTAACCTCTGATAAAACATTTCAGTCTCATTCGTTGAATTTATTCCTTAGCAGATTTGAAGGGTTAACGTCGCAACTTTTACGAATGTATTGTGCAAGTATGTGGACATAATAGAACTTCTTCTACAAAGTGGTGTAAATCAATTAACAGGAGTTCATCAACAAATCTAAAACAGTACAACTCTGTATGTTCACTTATATTATCAGGTAAAGAAACAATTTCACTGGAAAGTACACCAACAATCAAAACCTCACATCATAAAAGTAGGCAATAAAAAGATCAGGTGCTGATGTAATGCAGGTCACTTTGGCTTTTTAAAGTGTGTAACCAGGCTGCAGTAGCACTCGGAAGATATTGCAGGATTAACCTGAATTACACTGTGAGGAGCACCAGCGAAACGCCCATTGTACTGCTCGATCCGGTTCACGACAGGAGCGATTTCTGGTTCATGACGCAGCAGGGAAGCAACTTCAGAAGGTACCAGCAGAGTTATGGGGCGACGACAAAGAGGACAATCGGATGGCCGAAGGACGGATCCATGCAGCCAGACACCCACGATGCAGTGTCCTGAGCGCAACACAAACAATAGTTATCATGGGCTCGTTAGAACCAACGCCACGGCCAAGTTATGTCAGCACTCAACAGTGAAGATTCAATTTTGTTCATGAGAAGTCCAGGAGCAACAAAATGTTTGCAGTCAGTCGAACAATCAGCAAAAACACAATGGCATGGACAAGTTATGCCAGCACTCAGCAGTGGAGATGAACTTAATATTGTCGATGAAGATTCCAGGAGAAACAAAATGTTTGCAATCAATGGAATGATCAGCGCAAAAAAACAATCGCATGGCATGGCCAAGTTATGTCAACACACAGCAGTGGAGATTTAATTCTGTTCATGAAGAGTACAGGAGCAGCAAAATGTTTGCAGTCATCTAATGATCAGAGCAAGACACAATGCAAGTCCAGAATCAAAACTAGTTGTGCAAAGCAAGCATATGATCTACACTTTGGCGTTCTGAAGGATGAAAGCAGCAGGCAGATCTGCTAGACTAGTACTGTTAGCATGCAGTTAACTGTTAACACGTTCAACGCCCACAAACATTGCAGATTGCACGAATGCATTAGCGCCAGAAGTTCGAACCTTCGTAGTCCAACAATCTCATATCAGTTCCCAGCAGCACATACGGAACTGTAAAACTCTGACCTCACCAACAAATAACAAGCACATACAGGACGCACGTAGAAGTAAGTACACCATTGGTACCAAAATCACGCTTCACCGAAGCAACTATGCGAGCACTAACTAAGCAATCCATCTCAGATTCGTCACATTACAAGGAAATCACAGTTCACCAGAGCAACTAAGCAAGCACCAACTAAGCAATCCATCTCAAAATCTCCACATTACGAGCAACGGACGCTCGTGTGGAGCAGAGCAACCACCGATCCGAGGCCCGAATCCAACGAAAACGCGGCACAAAAACTTGTGCAACCAACCAAACCAACCAGTTCGAACGGAAACCCCACACGCTCGCGCGCGGCGATGCCTCGTACGGACGCGAGATTGCGGAATCGAGCGGCCAAATCAAGCGGCGCGCGCGGCGGCCCAGGCGCGAATGCGGGCGGCCGGAGGAGCCTAGCTAGCAGCCGGAGGAGGAAGAGGGAGGGGGAAAGGTGGTGGGTGCGGGCGGCGAGTGATTTTACCGCAGAACCAGTGGGAGCAGTTGGCCTGGTGGGGGACGGAGATGTCGACGGCCGCGGCACACGGCGCAGCGCTCGCCGCGGGAGGCCCCGCCGCATCTCGATCCCGCGCCCTCCTCCTCCTCTCCTGGAGACTTCTGGAAGCATCTGGAGCCTGCTCGAGCAGGTCGAGGGTTTTTCCGCAGCGCGTGCTCGGCTCGGGGGTGAGGGGCAGAACCGGGAGGCGGAGAATGCGGGTGGGTTTTTATAGAGGCGGCGGGGGGGGGGGGGGGGGGGGGGGGGGGGGGGGGGGGGGGGGAGAGCAGGGGAGGAGACGAGGTGATGACTTCTCCCTCTTGGCCTTCTTCGTGTCCAAGCAATTTTCTCCCTTTTTTGATAAATTCAATCCCACCACCACAGATTCATTAGCTCTCGCCCTTGAAAGTGCATCTTTGAAATGCACATCCACTATTTCAAATTACCCTGGGTTTTAGCTTTTGTCGGAGTCAAGTTTTATAACATTTGACCAATTTTGTAGAAAAATATATCAACACCCATAATGTCAAATCAATATTATTAGAACCATCATGAAACTTTCACGTACTCTCTTCGTTCCACAATATAAGATGTTTTAGGTGTTTCATATGTTGTCTAGATTCGGACTAAAAGGAATGGAAAGAGAGTGAACATATACACTAAAACATGTCTAGATACACGTGGTCCAAATATGAATGTAGAAAAAGTCTAAAACATCTTACATTGTGAAACGGAGGGAGTACATTCATATTATATGCATTTGGTATTATTGATGTCAATCTTTTTCCAATACAATTGCTAAGGTGAGTGTCTTGGTCATAACAGAAAGGGTCGAATCAGGAATAGGTAATGCGGGATAGGGTAGTGGTGACAATGATTGAAGATAATCTTGTTCAACACCGACTAAAGCAGCTAGCACAACTCCAAGGGTAGGACAACCAAAGTTAACATGGTAGGAGAAAACAAAAGGTGACTTGAAGGATTAGAAGGCGGCAACGGGCAACCTCAGCATCGGTGGACAGTGAGACACTACTAGGAAACTAGCTATAGGTGGAAGGTGTTTTTGTGGCACACCAAAGCTACCGTGCGCCACTGATAATATTCTGCGGCGCACCTTTGGGGATGCGCCACCGAAAGCTGAGGATTTCTGTGGCGCATGCCTGCCCCGTGCGCCACTAAATTGGTACTTTCTGTGGCGCACTGGTGCCCATGCGCCACATAAAACATGTGGGCCCCACCACCAACGGCTGGATGGCATCCTACCACACCTTTTCTGTGGCGCATGGAACTGGATGCGCCACAAAAAGTTGCATTTCAGTGGCGCATCTGGACACATGCGCCACAGAATTATGTGTGGGTCCTGACACCAATGATTGGGGGGAGGTATTTCTATGGCGCATGGAACCACATGCGCCACAAAAATGCATATTTCTGTGGCGCATGGGAAAGGATGCGCCACAGAAACATGCATTTATGTGGCGCATGTGTTTCCATGCGCCACAAAATGTCTTTCCAGAATTATAAAAAGGGCAGCCCCCCACTCACCACCCCATTGTCTTCTTCTTCCCCTCTCCTCCCACCTAGAGCAGCTCGTGTTCCTCCTCCCTCCCACCCCATTTTGCTCATACTTTTCTCTATTCTTTGTAGTTAAACCTACTTTATTTGATAGGTAATTGGTGAGGGGGTCGGGGGAGGCTCCATATATACTCTCCTCCTCTCCCAAATACATCTCTTTTTCTCTCCAACACCGCACACTCTCTCTCATCGATCGTGGTCACGTCTCGGTGACAAATCTACTAGGTGAGTATAGTTGGATGGACATGTATATGCCTGTTTTGTGTGGCCGAGATGTGTATGGTTGTAGGTGAAGCGCTTGTCGACGGGCGGTTTGCATGATGGCGAGACGATGCTTGTACATGAAACTTGTGTGGTGTGCATGAATTTTTGCATGTGCGAAGAAATTTTTTGTTGTTGCTTGCGCCGGCGTGGTGCATGGATGTTTGCCGAAATGTCGATTAACTTCCGTTTCGACAAATTTTTGCATTACCCATATGTCCTAGATTTAGGAGAGGTCATGCCAAATTTTTCCGGAGACCATGCATGTGTGTGTGCGCGCGCGTGTGCATGTTGCGGTTCTACGTAACATACTCTCGTTTCTTATTTCTGCTTTACTATATATAGCAACCATGGTCATCAAGATGAGCTCCAGTCAAATCGGTAGATACAAGTAAGAAGCGAAGACGGACATGATTCGGTGCAACAGGTGCCAGATAAGATGTCTGTGTCGAACATGCAAACTCGTGAGCTGGATCGACCCTGATTCCGGACAATTGGAGGAACACCTGCTCAGGTGCGGTTTCTGGATAGGCTTCAACAAGGCGCCGACAACAAATGGTGCGCATGAAAACGAGGGCGGGCGAGAAGACAAAGAGTCTCCCGGACATGGTTATCATGACGAAGGAGATGCCGGCGAACAAGATCATCATGACGAAGGAGATGCCGGCGGACAAGATCATCATGACGAAGGAGATCCGACGGACATGGTCATGATGAAGGAGTAGATGGTGGTGGAGAATACGCGGACACGCAGACCTCGCTAACTTCGTCCTTGCAGGACCCTCATGTTCAAGAACTCCTACTCAAGGAGACGAGCGACGCTAGAGGTGCAGCCAGAGAGAAAGCCAAGCTGGAGCAAATGAAGAAAGACGTGATGACTCCGTTGTATCGTGATTGCCGGCCCCAGGATACGCGCTTGCATGTAACGCTTGATGCTCTACAGATGAAGGAGAAAAACAGATGGACCGACGCCAGCTTCAATAAGCACCTGAAATTCTGGTACGATCGTCTTCCCGAGGGGAACACATTGCCAAGCAGTATCGAGTAGGCCAAGAAAGTCGTGTGCCCTCTTGACCTACTGTACGAGAGATACGAGAGATACCATGCCTGCATCAATGATTGCGCAATTTATCGGGGCGTGTACAAGGACAGAACCACATGTCTGGTGTGCGGCCAGGGACGGTACAAGAGTGGGAACAAGAATGTTCCTCGAAAAGTGGTATGGTACTTTCCTCTCACTCCTCGTCTGCAGCGGTATTTCGTGGATCCTAAGAGCAACTCCAGCCGTTGGTGCCCCCCAGGGCACTCGCCGGATAAAAAAGTACACGTCCTGGGGGACCAAAACGCTTCGCCGGCGGAAAAATGTAGTGCGTTTCCCAGCCGTAGCCCACCCCAAGCAAAGAAAAGGACGACATGAGGAGAGAGAAAAAAGGAATCTAACCACGTGGGGGAAAGCAATTGGACGTTGCTTCCGCCGGCGCCCCCAAGCCGAACCCAGCCCCCTGGGTTTGGCCTGGGTTCGCCGGCGCCTCCCCGATGCCTTTTTGAGCTCTTGGGGGGGCTACGGGGACATGGCTGGGAGAATTTTTGACCTTTTTACTAATCCGGCGAGCAAAAAGGTGCTCTGGGGGAGCTGCTGGGGGGCTGGCTGGAGTTGCTCTAAGGAAGCAAAGCTCATGCAATGGCACGCGAAAAGGGAGAAGCCCGAAGAAGATCCGGAGAAGGGCGTGATCCTGACACACCCTTCAGACGCTTGCCAGTGGGAAGCATTGGACATGGACTTCGAAGATTTCGGGCGCGACGCAAGGAACGTCAGGCTGGGTATGAGCACCGATGGACTCAATCCGTTCGTCAACCAGAGTAGCACGCATAGCACCTGGCCCGTGTTTGTATGGCCTTACAACCTTCCCCCGTGGCTGTGCACGAAGCAAAGGTACATACACATGAGTATTCTCATTCAGGGGCCGAAACAACCAGGTACCGACATACATCTATATCTCGCGCTGTTAAAAGAGGAGTTAGCCAGGTTGTGGAAGACGCCAGTCCGTACGTGGGACGCCTACACTGGAGATTATTTCGATATGAGAGCCGCGTTGCTCACGACGGTGCAGGACTATCCTGGTTGCTCATATGTATTGGCCCAGGTAGGCCATGGATTCTG
This sequence comes from Puccinellia tenuiflora, assembly GCA_012064385.1. Taxonomy (NCBI): domain Eukaryota; kingdom Viridiplantae; phylum Streptophyta; class Magnoliopsida; order Poales; family Poaceae; genus Puccinellia; species Puccinellia tenuiflora. The sequence continues at coordinate 11,053 of QRDG01000350.1, forward strand.
CGCATGTGTCAGGTGCATAGATGAGACCCCGCATCTCCAGCTACCAAGGGATCCCGGGTCTTCAAAAATCGTGTTCCCAGGGGCTCGAAGGTGGATTCGCATGGATCACCCGTGGAGGAAACGCGGTGATTTGTTCAATGGTAAAGACGAGCTCGAAAGAGCCCCGTGCCCGAGGTGCGGCGAAGAAATCGACGAGCTTTTGAAAAATTGGGAGGAGTGCCCTGCGCCGGGAAAGAAGCGGCCGAGGGTAGACCCCCTGCTGGGTGTATGGAAAGCGAGGTCTGTTTTCCACGACTTGGAGTACTGGAAGGTACTCCACACGCCCCATAGCCTCGATGTAATGCACATTACCAAGAACGCTACCGAGAGTCTGCTTGGCACTCTTTGCAACATGTCCGATAGGACCAAGGATGGGACGAAAGCAAGATACGATCTGAAATGACTTGGCATAAGGAAAGATCTTCAGGCACCCGATAGTGATGACGACGATGATGATGATGATCAGACGGAAGGGACTCAAGGTCGCCGCAAAAGGGTAAAGAAGAACGCAGTGGTGCTTCCCGCTGCCTGCTTCACTATGAGTCCGGAGGAGCTCGAGAAGTTTTTTAGGTGCCTCCTAGGAGTCAAATTTCCTCACGGTTACGCGGGGAAGATAAGCAGATATCAGGACGCAACGAAGAAGAGGTTCAGCGGGATGAAGTCTCACGACTGTCACGTGCTGATGACGCAGATACTCCCCGTTGCGATCCGAGGGCTAATGGACGAGCATGTCCGTGATACGCTGCTTGGCCTTTACAACTTTTTCGACGTAATCAACAGGAAGTCGATCGGCGTGAGGCAGCTCCACAGGCTACAGGAAGAAATCGTGGTGATACTATGCGAGCTCGAGATTTACTTCCCGCCCGCATTCTTCGATATCTGCGTGCATCTCCTTCTCCATGTCATTGATGACATCAGGCAGCTCGGGCCGACGTTCCTGCACTACATGATGCCGTTCGAAAGGCAGAACGGTGTCATGAAATGATACGTTCGCAACAGGTCCCGTCCAGACGCAAGCATGGCCAAGGGCTTCCTAACTTACGAGTGCATCTCCTTCTGCCAGAATTATCTGAGCACCGAGAACCAGGATGTTGGTCTGCCAACCAGGACGCACCTCGGCAGGCTCGAGGGATTTGGTCACCGCGAGGGCTACCGCTCACTCCATGTCGGCATTCATGGTCGACAAGACGACTTCGACAGGGCTCACCGGGTTACGCTACAACACTTACAATTAATCGAACCTTGGGTGGAAGAGCACAAAAGCTTAATCGAGCAGAACTTACATCGACCTGGGCCGGCCGAGGAAGAAGGGAGACGTAACCAGAGAGCACAACTCCAGCTTCACGCGTTGGTTCAAGAAAAGGCAACTGGTTCAAGCAGAGAGCATACCGCCAGCTACGGAAGATGAAAAACTCATATTCTCCTTATCACAGGGTCCCGGGCACAACGTAAAGACCTATCAGACGTACGACATCAGCGGTTACAGATTCTGCACCGAGGAAAAGGACAGGAATAGCGAATATCAAAACTCAGGAGTAACTATGCTATCCTACGGCGATGACGAGGCTACTGTCAAGGAAAGATTCTTCGGAAGGATCGAGGAGATATGGGAGCTCAACTACTGTGGACAGTTGGTGCCAATGTTCCGTGTGAGATGGACCAAGGACGTCGTCAAAGAAGACCGGTATTTCACCACCATGGTAATACCCGATGCCAAATCGAAGAACGCCTCCGCGAAAAATGAGCCATGGGTACTCGCTAGCCAAGTCGAGCAATGCTTCTTCATTACCGACCCGTCAAAGCCTAGCCGTGTTGTCGTGAGGAGGGGCAAAAGGAGCATCATCGGAATGGAAGGAGACGCCAACGAGGAAGACTTGGACAAGAACGGCGATCCGAAGATCGAGGAGGAATTCGACAAGTATTTCGACAGGCCTACTACTAGTAAAGAAAGAAGGAAGACCTCCCTACCTACTAAAGGTTGTCCGTTCACGCGAAGAAATCTCAAGGTGCCCAGCCTAAAGTATTCAACCGCGAAGAAGGGAAAGAAGAGAAGCTAGCTCCGAACCGGCCGCCATGGAGGGTGAGCAAGTCGTTTTGGAGGACGGGTTCCATGGAGCCCTTTTTTCAAAAATTCAGAAACTAACAATTCAAAAAAAAAATCATAAATGTGGATAATGATGACTTTTACTAGTGCTCAAAAATCTAATTCGAAATATTATGTGTTTTGGGGGTGTGTAAAAATGAAAAATTCTCGATCTAAGGTAGTGAACAATGCAAATTTCGGAAAAAATCAAATTTATCAGGTTTTTTATTTTTGTATAAGCCAGAATACAAATTTGTGTTCAAATTTTGTAGGATTGTATAATTTGTCATTGTCAACATCTAGGATTTTTTTCGTAATTTTATGAAACTTTAAAACGTTGATTGAAAAAGCCAAAGGGGCTTTTCGAGGAGGGGGGGGGGGGGGGGGTAAGTATATCGAGGGTAGGGGGCCAGCGCCCCCCCCCCCACCCCAGCCCCCCCACACACATACACACACCTTGCGATTGATATCTTCTACAAAGACCCTTGTCTCTTGGGATTTCCTTGCGAAGAGGGACTGCCCTGTGAGAACGACGCCGTTCCCGAGCTTAAACTTCGTCGGAAATACTCGGTCAGGGGTAGTGAAGCCGAGCGCGAACGTCACGCTGGAAGCTGTTGGGCCATCGTTACCGCCCTCTAGGACGATGAACACAACTTGCCACTCCACGCCAAACGTCGAGGAGACATGGGTTTTGTGCCCGAAGTAATCTCGAGGCGTGAGGTTGTCATCGATGTCGGATGAACGTGCAACTTGGGCTAGATCCCGGGCCAACGCAGCATCAGCCGAACACACGCGGGGTGGAAGGTCGCCGCATGGATCTCATGTCGCAACTATCACAATACGACCTTATGTAACTCGTCTGCCACAACCCCTATCGCCCCCGCCATTCTCCATGTTGTCATTCAGGTCCTCATCCGGGCTCGATCCATCGTCCATTTGCATGCCCGACCCTGTCCAACTCATTCGGCTTCACAGGACTTGCGGCGGGCCGCCAGCCTAGTTAGAGGATGTCCTCTGCAGCATGCAGGTGAGAACTCCTTGTCAGCAGGCATGGACATGCAACCCCGGGTGACATCCTTTTTTGCGTACAAATTATGTCTTTGTGAAAGATAACGCGCAATCGTGGAACGCCTCATTGCGTTTCGAATGCTCTCTCTATTTTTTTTTGAGCCTCAACTAAGGATACAAGATGCAATATCTGTTCAGACGCACGTACACACACCACACGTACGCATACCACAACTCACGCCCCTATGCGCCTAATCAGAACTACACCCTATATACTTCATGTCCTGAGAGACTTCCGAAGTCGCTGACTCCGGGAACGACGGGCACGTCGCTCTCGCCTGTGCCTTGTAGAGGCATCTGCAGATTTATACCAGTGAGACACCGGAAATTTGTCCCCGCTGGGGATCGAACTCTGGCGGGCTGGGCGCTCACTAGTGACCCAAGCCACTCGAGCTACTGCTCGGTCTCTCGAATGCTCTCTATTATCCGGCGTCACCATGTCGACCCAAAATGAACTTGGATTCCATGAACTCTAACAGCAACGGCTCGACCTACCACTAATTCCCAGCCCACTGCAATGTTTCATCGTTGTTTGTCTGTTTCTCTGTCACATCGTAGTAGAACTGAAATGCATGACCATAAAATTATGTGTTATTACAAAATTTGTGTCAACTTTAGCTGGTTTGGTTATTGCAGAAAACTAAATGAATTGATTGGTTATTATCAAAACTGTACCGTGTTTTTGTATAAAATTGTATTGTCCAAAGCACTGAAACCGTATCTAGTGAACCGAATTAACCCAACGTGCACACCAACATGTCACTACTCGAAACCACCATTGGCTATGTCACACGATCCACCTCCACATGTGTGATTTTGGGGGTACACCATTATTTGTATGTAAAACATTACAAGTACCAAAACACCAATTTACCTACAAAACACCAATCTCACCTACAAAACACCAATTTACCAACACCGAAGCGCATCATTCTTTCTTGACGCGAGTAGAGCTTTTTTTTAAGCATACGTCCTGGGAGACGTATCATTTTCATACAAGAAGATGTCAGAAGGCTGAGTTAAAACGTGCCTGGCACTGGCAGAGCCAGAATCTAAAGTCTGTGATGTCATTTGAAAGCTGTGATGTCAAATACACATACTTTTACTAATTTTTTATTTTTTTTATTTATGATTTCTACTTATATACAAAGGATTAGCTAAAAACTTGTGTAGTCAGCTGACCACATAGGTCTTAATGTGGCTCCGCCACTAGTGTCTGGCACATGCGCTCAGTACGCTACTCCACCGGTTACAAGCGATCACTTACCAACCCTCTACCTATCCACCTGTCAAGACTACCTCTAAACAACCCAGCTGCCCGCCAGAGCTTAGCTTCGGCTTCGATCATCCTACAAGATCTCTCTAGCAATGGGTGGTGACCATCGAAGAAAAACCCCATTCCGGAGGCACCAGTAGGTCAAAGTGACCCGCCGTCCACATGTCTCTCCTATCTGCACCTCCTGTCGTCCTGGCGGGCAAACAAATCACGATGCGGTCGTCTTGTGCGGGAGTCTAGTCTACTCATCCCCATATGCTGAAGTGCCTCCACACCTCTTTGGAAAGAACACAACCAGAAGTATTATGGTCGATGTCTTCACCGTGGTCGTAGAAGGGGCACAAAATGAGGTGCGGTAGTCCTCCGCGACTCAAACGGTCCGCCGTCCAACACTTGTTCCGCAGCGCTAACCAGAGGAAAACCTTGTACTTGTTCGGCGCACGGGCACAAAGTGAGGTGTGGCAGTCCTCTGCGACTCAAAAACGGCCCGCCGTCCAACACCTGTTCTGCAGTACTAACTAGAGGAAAACCTTGCACTTGTGACGCCAAATTTGTTGCGCTCCGTCCATCCCACCGTGCCTCAAACCACGGTGGAGCAGAGCTTTTCAACGCATCTTTTCCTGTGTCGAAATCGACTGTGGCAGGTATGCGTTCTGGAATTAGTTAAATAACACTATATGGTTTATTTTATCACCAAAGCGCCCGTGGCCTAATGGATAAGGCGTCTGACTTCTAATCAGGCGATTGTGGGTTCGAGTCCCACCGGGCGTGAATCAATTTTTGTTTTTTTTTCCATGGGCTTCTCTATGTCCTCCTTTTTTTACCAAGTCCCTAACATCAAAATCAGAGGCATGCATGTTTGCCATCCTTGTTGCTTCACGCTTTGTTTTTCTTTTGACCACTTTACGTGGAGATTTATGCTGGGCAAAAGGCATATATATACCGAATAAATCACATGGAAAGCAATCGCAACAACTCTTGGAATTCAAAAATATATATTTTAAAAAAAACTAGTAGGTGCAGAAGAATGGACGCCAGTTTGGGAGGCGGCGTTTGGCTCGTGGGTGCAGATGCACCCACTAGGTAAAACATTTTTAGTTTTTTTTTAATGTGTCAAAAAATTCTGAAAAAAAAATTCGGATATGCATCAACATTTTTAGTGCTAGCACAAAAAATTTCGCTGTGAAAAGACATTTTGTGTGACCTATGCAAAAAAGACAAAACCATGTCTCGTACAAAAGTCTTTCGTAGCAATCCGGATTTGTCTTTTTTGCACAGGTCGCACAAAATGTCTTTCATTCACCGCGGATTTTTTTGTGCACCCATAAAATATGTTGAACTATCTCCATATTTTTTTTTGGAATTTTTTGACATTTGAAAAATGGGTTTTTTGGGTGATTTCCGCGCCAGTTTGCAACTTTTTTATGCAGAAAGAAAGCCCGGCGGAATATATGGACGAACGCCGCCACGTCCTTTTCGGTTGCTTCACGCACGCTGCCAGCTTTGACAATCAACGCGGACAGCCAGCCGCGGAACTGTAGCAAGTCGCAGGACGGGGGGTCCCGCGCCGCTTCTTCCGCCGTCGTCGTCGTTGTGCTGCTGTGCGCCGCCGCCGCGGCCCAGCCACCGAGCGGGCGGCTCGCCTGGTACGTACGTACGGCGCCGCCGGCCGCCCTCCTCTCCCCGTACCTTCGCTTTCCGCTTCGGCTCAGGATCCAGCCTGCGGGAGGCTGGGCTGAATTAATTCCTCGCTCGTTTTCCCTCTCGCCCCCTGCGACCTTGCGGGCTTTCTTTACCGGCAGCGGGGAACCGATCCTGGGGACTGGGTTACGCACTGGTGGGTGTGCGTCACAGTTAGGATTTTCCCAGCTGATTTGGCTTGACGGCAGCGCCGGTTGATCGACTCCTTCGTGAGTTCACCATGTCCTGCCGCTCATGGATAGGTCACCGCCAAGCCGATTAATTAGTTGCGATTTTTCAAGCCAGGAGCCGTCGATTCTTAGCTGAGAGCATCTCCGTCAGTTGGTGCTGCATATGCTGCTTGCTTTGGGCGTGGTGGTACTGCTGCTATTGGGTTCTGAATCCTGAAGTCCACCATGTTCCTGTCAGATAGACCACATGTTTACAGTGCACTAGCTAGCGTGAACCTTTTCCATTCAGTGTGTTTTCTTATGCCTAGTTTTTTTTTCCTGACTGCATCCAGTGTGTTCCTCAACTGCCCAAGGATCCAGCCTGTCTGCGCGCAAGTCGCTAACGCTTGGCAAATTTTTGTGTGCTATTTGCAGATCATTACTGATAATGTGGGGTGGAGAACCCATCACAAGCATGAGCGTCATCACGCTCATTTTCCCTCCGGAAGTACCAAGGAGCCCAAATTTATAGCAGACAATTACAGCTCGGTGGATGAGGTGGGTGGCAGCAGCCTGTATTCTAATATGACATCTCTCTCTCTTTTTTCATGTCTCTGAACTTCTGCAGTGTCGCCAAATTTCTCTGCTACTTTTGATATTGTCTTTGATCTGAACCAAAACACTGTTTGTTTGTTCAACATAAGTTGATTCAACAACAAGTCAAATAGATTCAATCACCCGGCCTTATTCTGTCTGCTTAAACCCTTGCAATTCACTGCATTGTGTATCTATAGTATTCAATCTTCAGCAGTCTACTCTGGATAAACATTTAAAATGTCAAATCCTTGCACTGCGTAAAACGTGTAGCTCGTATGCGACATGCCCAAATCCACATAACATAAACTGCTTGTTTGAGCCACAAATTCTTATCTCAGTTTGTGGCCTATAATTAACATTGTTGAACCATAAACCGTATCCCCATCATGCCATCATGTTTTTGTGTTCTCTAATAAATTAAGTATAATATTGTATTAATTTGGACATATGAAGGTCATTGCTGCTTTGAGAGAAGCTGGGCTTGAATCATCAAATCTCATCCTTGGCATTGACTTCACAAAAAGCAATGAATGGTCGGGTAATGTTACTTCTGTATCTCTGTCACATCATTTCCGCTGTTCTCTTTTGGGATTCCTACTTTCTAGCAGTTTTACGTACGACCTTTGTTGCTTATTAAATATAATTGTTCTGCTGAATTTCTATAGGTAAGTATTCATTTAAAAGAAAATCTCTGCATGCCATTGGTAGCACTCCAAATCCATATGAGCAAGCCATTTCTATAATTGGGCGAACACTATCACCTTTTGATGATGATAACTTGATTCCATGTTTTGGATTTGGTGATGGTAAGTATTTACTCACTGTTTTTTTCTTTTCCATCTGTACTTTGTTTTAAGGAAACTGTGCACCTCTTGTATGACTCGATAAAATGTTATTCTACATGTAGCTTCTACACATGATCATTCCGTCTTCAGCTTTTACAAAGAAAACCGTCCTTGTCGTGGTTTTGAGGAGGTTCTTGAAAGATATAGACAGATTGTTCCACATTTGAACCTTTCAGGTAATGAAGTCTTGATCCACAGTTCCTTCCGTAGATATTCTGAGTGTAAAACAAAAACATATGATGTATTTGTCTAAGTAACTTATCTGATGATTTCCCCAAATTACAAAATGTACGGGTTATTCGAGTTAAAACTGATGATGTCTCATTATCGTACCATAGCACATAGAAAATTGTCCTATTCGGTGCTCAAAGATACGGTCCACCTCGGAATTTTTACATCACTTGTTGATAAGATTTTATATTGTTGTTATTGTTGCATCACAATATATACATTATCTAATCTGTGAACTTGATGAGGTAGATATTTGACTAACACAAATATAACTCATGTGTTGTGTTCAAGTTTCAACTGAATAATAATGTATGTAGATACCGTCTCTATTTGGGGCAACTGAATTCTTCACCAGCAGTACTCAAATGATTTGTTCCCCTCATAATTCTGTTCAACTGGCCACTGTAGGTCCAACTTCTTTTGCGCCTCTCATTTATGCGGCAATGTCTGTTGTCGAAAGCAGTAATTCGCAATACCATGTCCTCGTCATCATAGCTGATGGACAGGTAATGTGTTCATTGTAGCAGTAAATTTCTTCAATGAAACTTCAACCATTCAGCGCGTGTCTCACTTGGGCAAAAGTTGTAGGTGACCACCACAAATTCAAGTGACAGAAGATTAAGTCCACAAGAACAGGCAACTATACAAGCGATTGTTGATGCTAGGTAAATGCGCCTCATCTATTGTTATTCAACCTGGTGTTGTTGTATTGCTAAAGCCTATTTGGTCGCTAGCTTCTATCCTCTTTCGATTGTGATGGTGGGAGTGGGTGATGGACCATGGGATGCAATGCAGCATTTCGATGACTGTATTCCCGACAGAGCATTTGACAATTTCCAGGTGATTTAATAATATGATTATGTTGCTTCATCTCCAAATTCTTTGTCCTGCTTCACCAAAAACAGTACTAACTTTAATGTTAATGGTTCTAGATGTGTTTCTTGTACTGAATGTTGTGAGAAGGCTGGTGATACCGATAAGAAAGAAAATAATAATATTTGCCTTGAGATTAATTTACTTTGAGCCATTTTGTGTTGCATTCATCGTCTGTTGCTCTACTTACAACCTTGTCGATAAACTGCTGCAGTTTGTGAACTTTACTGATATCATGTCAACAACAAAGGACATGTCAAAGAAGGAGGCTGCGTTTGCCCTTGCAGCTCTTATGGAAATACCGACTCAGTATAAAGCAACTCAAGGCCTCCGACCGTCAGAGTACTCCCTCTTCTTCATTCTCTGCGAGCCTGTATTTTAGTTATTCTCGGCATCCTTATCAAATTCTTCAGTTGCCGATCTCGTATTTATTGCCTTGTCCAAACTAACCTCTCAGAAAGCACGCACAAAAGGCTGGCCCTCCGAGGATTCTTCCTCCTCCGAACAAAGTTCTTGAACGTGATAGCGCTGCAGCTTCACATGCTCCAGCTGCAACCTCCCGGTCAACCGATGCTGGCAAGAGCGCTTCTGATGAACAGGTAGGTAACTTCAGGACAGCAAGTAGCCTGCACCGCCGTTACACTCATGGCCCCTTAAACTCTCTTTTCGGCAAAACTTGTAGGTTTGTCCAATCTGCTTGACGAATCCAAAGGACATGGCGTTCCAATGTGGTCATCTGGTAAGTCTTTCTACGCGCGCACAGACGATGCAGGTACTTTGTTGGTTTAGCATCACACTGGAATGATCTAGTGTAACCAGCCAACCCTATCTCTGAACAATCTTATACTGCAAGGACCAAACCCAGGTCTTCTGTGAAGTATGAACACATTCTTCTGTGAGGTGTTCCCCTTCTTGGATGATTAACTGACCAACTCTCTTTTTTGTTGTCCCAAGACATGCAAGGAATGTGGTCCGACACTGTCGACATGCCCCTTGTGCCGCGCCCCGATCACCGTGCGCGTAAGGCTCTACTCGTAGAGACGAGTAGGGACGGCCTTCTGCAAGCAGAGCAAAAACCCTGGAGGACAAGATGTGAATAAAAACTTTACTGTGTATGTATCTGCAGCACCAGCAGTAATTGCTGATGCGTGATCAGAGTCAGCTGTTGCCTGTACAGTTTGTGATACCATCTTGTAAAATGTAGTGGTAGGAAACTGTGTTCTCCGGTGAAAGTCAGAATGGAATACAAACAATTGTGTTGCGATATAATTTGTGTCGTCGTGTCGCTGACCTGATACTGCCATGACGTGTTACATCTGTCAGAAAGTTCGCTCGCTTTTTTGCCAACTGATGGTTGATGCATTGTAGTGAGATGATGCCCAATGTCAACTAATAAAATTGATTTTTGGCTATAGCGAAAAGAAAATGTGAGCTGCAAAATTAGGGATTGCGATTTACTGAAGATACATGGGTCTTTATGCAAGTTTCCACTTTCAATCTCCATCCGGGGGAGAGAGCCACAGGCCACAGCCGCGAGAAGAACAGAGGGAGATAGCTCAGCCTCCTCCGCCTCCCCCTCCCCGTCCCCGTCCCCGGCGATGCTACTGCGCCTCCGCCCGCCGGCCACCGCGGCCGTGGCGGCGAGCCTCTCGTCCTTCTTCCCATCCGCCCCCTTCACCCGCGCCCTCCCCTCGCCGTCCTGCCGCCCGCGCCCCCGCCGCCGCCTCTGCACCGCCGCCGCCTCCTCCACCAATGGTAATTGCTACTCCCCGTTGATTCGAGGAACTGTTTAGATACGGGGATTTAAACATTTCCAATGGCACGAGGCCAACAAAATCGAAACAAGGGGTGGCCATTGATTGATGGGTTTAAGCTTTGTGGCGCTAGATGCGGGAGGGAGGCTGGACGCGCTGCGGGAGCGGTACGACGTCATCGTGGTCGGAGGTGGCCACGCCGGCTGCGAGGCCGCGCTCGCGTCGGCTCGGCTCGGCGCCCGCACCCTCCTCCTCACCCTCAACATCGACCGGATCGCATGGCAGGTCTGCCGCTGGGCCGAGCTCTGTTACAGTTTTCTGCTCTAGGTTTCTTCTGCTCTTGTGTAGTGGCATATCCTTTGCATTTCTCAGATTGTAGCTTCTGATCCTTCTGTTATTCTAAATGGTAAACGTATGCAACCAAGTTAGCTTGCTAAATCTTGGCTCTTTGCGAGTAAAAGCCTGTAGTGAAGTTCTGTACACCCACAATCTTAGCCATTAAACCATGCACTGTAAGAGTCGAACAATGTGTAATGCAGTCACCTGCAAATGTATCTAACTATCTATAGCACACGGGTTTTGTTACAATAAGACTAGTGAAGTTCTTTGAACCGTTACATGCACTGTAAAAGCCTGTAATGATGTTCTGTACACCCATAATTGAAGTCGAAGCCGTTAAATCATGTACTGTAAGAGTTGAACTTGTGCAAAACCGTGGTATGTTAGTGTATAGTACACGCGTTTGTTTACAATTTTTTGTGTGGTGGTATATCTGATGAAGAGCTAACATAGCTACAGAAGCTAAAGCTGTTTGAACCATGGTCTGGAAAATAAAATAAAACTGTTTGAACCTACAGCAGAAGGAAATTTCCTATGGTATTTGCAAATTTTGATATGCTATAAGGAGCTAAGGATGTATCCTTAGTCAAAGAGCTATCTTTCAGATTCATGATATTGGAGAAGCCAAAAGTGCAGCCCACTGACTCATTTGTTTTCTATTATTTTATACAGCCATGTAATCCTGCAGTGGGTGGGCCTGCAAAGTCTCAACTTGTCCATGAGGTAGATGCCCTTGGTGGCGATATTGGAAAAATTGCAGATAGGTAGAAGTTAAATATGTTCTTGTTTATAGAGATGCATTCTCGCTTGTGTCCTTTTGTGCTCATGGCTGGGAATCAACACATATCTTTTGGTACACTCATTAACTTTTGTTCTGATAGGTGCTATTTGCAAAAGCGCGTGCTGAACAGCTCAAAAGGCCCTGCTGTCCGTGCACTGCGTGCTCAGACTGATAAGAGGGAGTATGCAATAGAGATGAGGAAGGTTGTAGAAAGGTCAGTATATTAAGGTTCTATTAAGAGCTAGGCGTTGAATGAGCGTTTTGCCTCTGCGTTTCCCTTTTCTGAAGGATTGAAGCGCTAAGCGCAGTTAATCGCTACGTATTTTGCCTCTGCTCAGCGCCTAAGCGAGCTTACGTGCGCTTATCTATAACCTTGCACTCTTGCAGTTTATGCAAAAAAAAAAAAAAACCTCTTATGTCATAGCTGTATAACTTGCACACTTAGCCAAAAATGATTGTTTGATTGACAATATACTTACATAAGTGGTTAGTGCTTGTAAAGATGAATGTTCATTTTGGTGGCCTCTCATCTAAACCACGTATTTCATATAATATTTAGGTAGTTCTGGTAGAATCATGATTTTATTGTTTAAGCTTCACAAACATAGCGACGTAACTAAGGCCTGTGGTAGTGTTACTCCTGACCAGAAAGTATGTAGGTACTACTATTTGACCAGATGAATCATTTTTCCTGCATACTAGTTCTCAGACTCGTAAAGGTGAATCCGTTGTGCAGTTCTTTCTGCCTACCAAGTGAAAAAAAAAATCGTTGTGAAGGTTGTTATAATATCTGTTAATCTAAATTGTTTGTCTGCATAGAGTTTTGTCTGATATCTTTTATGCAACTTACTTATTCCTGCATATGCTATTTTCAGCACACAAAATCTTTTCATTAGAGAGGCAATGGCTACAGAAGTTATGATAGACAAGAATGATAGTGTTGAGGGTGTTCGTACTTTCTTCGGCATGGACTTTTACGCACCATCTGTTGTACTTACCACCGGGACATTTATGAGTGGTAAGATTTGGGTTGGTAGGACATCAATGCCTGCAGGGCGAGCTGGAGAGTCAGCTTCTCATGGACTTACTGAAAACTTGCAGCATCTGGGTTTTGAAACTGACCGCTTAAAAACTGGCACGCCACCACGAATTGATCGCAGGACAGTTGACTTTTCTAAACTGGAAGCCCAGCATGGCGATGAAGAGGTGTGTAGAACATGTGAAACCTTGGCATTATATGCACTTTGTTATCTGCATTTGAGTGTGTTAGGGTGGGGGGTGATTTCCTACTTTCGCTTTGCATTGTAAGGGCATACTACAATATAAGTATGTCCTTTGTACTCTCAGATACTCCAGTAAGCTTCTGAGATAGCTTAGTTAGTTTTGATTACTCTCAGATACTCCAGTAAGCTTCTGAGATAGCTTAGTTAGTTTTGATTTCGCTTTTGGTTATTCTATGCTTCGAACAAAGTGTGGCTTAAGCTTGAGGTTCAAGCTGATGGCATCTTTTGAAACAGGTAGGCTGGTTTAGCTTTGATCCTGAATTTCACGTTGAGAGGGAACAAATGTGCTGCTATTTAACACGGACTACAAAAGACACACACCAAATTGTTACAGACAACTTAGATGAAACACCAACATATGGTGGCTGGGTTGAAGCAAAGGGACCAAGGTACTGCCCAGCAATTGAAGACAAGGTATTATATCCTGGAGATGTATGGTCTGTTACTTCGTTTCATGGAAGATTATCCATTATGTGTAATCGACCTAAAATTATAAAGATCTTGGAAAGAAAATTAGTTTCCCTATATAGACTGGTTTATTTGCCGATCACAGTCCAAAATATAACAAGATATTTCTTTGCTGCAGATTGTAAGGTTCAAAGATAAAGAATCTCATCAAGTCTTTCTTGAACCAGAGGGTAGAGATGTCCCTGAGCTATATCTACAGGTCTCTCTCCACCCCTCTCTCTATTGTGCATACCTTTTCTTTTTCACCAATTGTTTTTAGTCTGAGACTTGGTAAAACATGCTCTTATTATCTATGCAAATTCGTGTAAAAATAATATCTTCTGCAATATTGTGTTACTCAAAACCTACAAGTTAAGACCGTTTATACATGTTGTACAGGGGTTTTCCACTGGTCTTCCTGAGAGGTTGCAATTACCACTTGTGAGAACACTACCAGGACTGGAGAACTGTGTGATGCTAAGGCCAGCTTATGCTGTTGAATATGATTACTTGCCTGCTTATCAGTGCTCGAGATCGCTTATGACAAAAAAGTTTGAGGGCTTATTCTTCTCTGGTCAGATTAATGGAACAACAGGATATGAAGAAGCCGCAGCTCAGGTTTCTTCATTATTTCCGACATCTCCATTGCAGGGCATATGGTTAATTGAACCTGATTTTCTAGATCCTAATCTTGCCCACTTTTGTTAAAGGGTATAGTTTCAGGAATCAATGCAGCTAGGCATTCTGATGGAAAGCCACTAATCGTCCTCGAGAGGGAAAGCAGTTACATTGGGACTCTGATTGACGATCTTGTTACAAAAGATCTTAGGGAGCCTTATCGCATGTTAACAAGGTATGGGTTATCTGTACAACACTTCTTGGTATTACACTATTAATGCTTAAAAGGACCGGATGGAAAAAAGATAGTTGCAGGCTCCTATATATTAATATAAAGGAATGTAGAGTAATATTTGGATTTAAAATACTGGAGTCTGTGCAATTCTAAAATGCTGCATGATAATTTTGAGGATTTGGCACTCCATTCGCTGGCATTGATGGATTTGCAAATAGATGTCTCACTGACAAGTGGGTCCAGGACTCCAGGGACACACTTTGATAAGATATGAAGTGGCAAATCCTTAGGTGCCAAGGAATGGAGTAGCCTAAAGCCCCCTATCACCATAGAGTAACAACCACGATTCTCACGAAGAAATGTGTCGGATATGACTAGGGCTAGTTAAATGGAGAGGAGGAGATTAGAAAAATGTTACAAAAGTATGTTTAGTGAAGGATATTACCAATTTGAGAAACTCGTAGCAGCACTGCTCATTCCGTAGGAAGAAAAGTGGAGTAATAATTACAAGATCACTTGTTCTTTGAAGAAACAAGTCAGAAGAAACTTTACTCACCTAATGTTGTGATGTTGTATATTGTCTGCAATAATCCATTAGAAGGACTCAATGAGCTTACCATTTTTTAAATTTAGTGTGACTCTTTGAATCACAGTTTGACTGACATTTTCTGTAATTGGCACTTGTGGACATTCAGTCGTTCAGAGCACCGTCTACTATTTCGATCCGATAATGCTGACAGTCGGCTGACCCCTTTGGGGAGAGATATTGGTTTAATAGATGATAGACGCTGGGAGCTTTATCAGTCAAAGCAAGCCCGCATTAAAGAAGAAAAGGAACGGTTGAAGCATACAAGAGTATCGGGTAAGCTTTTATATATTTGAAGCTGAATTATCACATGAATTTATTCCAAGCTTCAGAATATTATTGTTTAACATATGCACACTTCGTGTAGTTAGAAACATGGTTCTGGTTGTCTAATTAATCTGTTTGCAGGAGTTGAATTTGCTGCCGAAGTTACTGCGGTATCCAACCAACCTATTAAGCAGGCATCAACACTTGAAGCCATACTGAAAAAACCACATGTACAGTATAAACTTCTGGATAAGCATGGATATGGAAATGAGCGTTTATCCCGAATAGAGAAAGACTGCGTGGAGATTGATATCAAGTATGAAGGTTTCATAGCACGGCAGCAGAGTCAGTTACAACAGGTAATTTGCTTTATGATCATGTCCTTCTGTTCTGAATTAAATATGTAAGGGGAGTTCTTTGAAGTGCAAGAGAAATGGTAAATACTACCTCCGTTCCTAAATACAAGATCTTTAGCTTTTTTTCTGATTCAGATGCATCTAGACTCGTTTTAATGTGTTGATTCACTCATTTCGGTCCGTATGTAGTCAAAATTACACTATCTAAAACATCTTATAATTTGGAATGGAGGGAGTACATGTTTAAGAAGTCTGGCACTGGCAGTGATGCATATTGCATGTGTTGTTTAAGTATCTGCTGTTCTATGTATTTGGATTATTTTGCTCTGTTGAGGAACTTGTTTTATCTCTTTGGTAGCAGTAGTATATTCTTTATCTCTCTCTATTGTACAGTAAAGTATATCGGTTTCAAAAAAATCTTTGCTTTTTTCAAGGAAAAAAAACATCTCCATTGACTATGATAGATTCAGTTGTTTAATCCGCCTTGTTTTGCTACTAGAAAGACCTGCTGACCCCTAATTATGTTTTCCCCCTTCAGATTATAAACCAGGAGCACAGGAAACTTCCTGATGACTTGGATTACCACTCAATGACAAATCTATCGCTCGAAGCTCGTGAGAAACTTTCCAAGGTATGTGCATTATGAAGCATCTGCCTCTACAATACCTTTGCTCTTTCTGGAGTAGCATCGAGAATATGTTCGAGAGCCTTACATGATAAGATGCCCTTAAGAAGCATGCATTATTCAGTTCTTCATTTAGCAAGACACGTCTTTTGTGCACTTCAGTCTTTGTGATCAAATCAATGATTTAGCTATCTTAAGCCGTCTCCCTGTTTCTCCAACAATTCTTGAGATTTCATTTGCTACAAGTTTGAACTGCTTGACCACATCCTCTCTGAACTTTTCTGTCATACAAGTAGAAATGTGAGTGTTTAAAACTTGACAACTAAAATTGTGATGATGCATCTGTAGGTAAGGCCTCAAACCTTAGGCCAGGCGGGCAGAATCGGCGGCGTGAGCCCAGCCGACATGACGGTCCTCCTCATTTCGATGGAGAGCACCCGCCGCATGGCTGAGTACAGGCGAAAGCAAGACATGCTGAGGTCGAATGTCGTGGCAGACGATTATTCAGACGAGGTGGTTCAAGCCAGTGCCAGCGCCACCACTGTGTGACCCCACTTACTCCTGTGACTGCTACGGGCAACCGAACCAGGACCTTCGAGAAGTTGAGACCTGCGGCGTGGCAGCGGAATAGAATCTCTTGGGACGATGTAGGCAGGCAGGCATAGCTGGAGTCCAGACGAATTGTTTGTTTCAGGAGATGCTGGGGTGCGTGTGCTATACCTGAACACCTGCCTTTTTTGACAAACCTGACGGGAGGGTGGTGGGTTATGTGACGGTTTCAGGCATGTGGATGATGCAGCTTAACTGGGATGTTGGGTCAGTTGGGCGAGTGCATGGTTGTAGAGGATCTGCTGTACTTAGATGTTAGCAGGCACGCTGGAGAGCAAACGTTGTTTGTGTGTACATATACATAGAATCTCGTCAAACTCTGGGATGCAACGAAGCCATAAATGTTCGAATGTGCATGAACATAGATTTCTTTTTTTAAATCTCTCGAATGCAATGAAGCCTACTTCATGGAAGTTTATCATTAGGATTTATATCTAGTGTAAACAAAAAATACAAGGCGAATTAGTAAGAGAAGTGTCATGTACAGAGTATAAATGGGAACCCAGCTGAAACTTCTGTAGCTCCCATGTACGTAGCACTAAGCAATGAGGAAGCAAGAATCTCTGTAAACACTAGCATTTATATCTACCACTATACTTAAGCGTTGCAAGAACTACTCCAGCACTAAACGAATGATCTTCTGTACACAAAATTTCCAGCACTAATCCTCCTCTCTACTCTACCCACCTCGATCACAAAAACTGTCTATCTGCAAAAAAAAAAAAAAAATGCCGCTGATCAACCAAGATGCGGCTGATGAGCCCCTGATCCATCACACATTCCTGTGGCTGCAGGCTTACGAGGCGCCGTTGGTTCTGATGCCTGCGGACACCTGCAGGTTCCCCTGGAAGAAGCCGACCATCTGCTCCAGCAGAGGGACGAAACCGGACGGCAGGGTCGCCGCAGCTGCAATATGGACATGTCTCACGACCTCGTCATGCCTGGCCCTCTCGTCGTCCCGCCTCTTCCTCATCTTCCGCAGCTCGACCAAGTCCTCCTCATGGCCGGGGCGAGCGCCTGTCTCGACCATGTCGGTGCCGGTACCCACACCAAGCTCTCTCTGCAGGGCCTCGCGCCTTCTCCTGTAGTCTCTGGTGGCGTGGTCGGCACGCCTCCTCTGCCGGTGCTCGCCTTCTTGGCTCCTCCTGAGCTCTCGCACGAGATTGCCAAAGTGGCCGATCGACTTCAGCGTGTCCTTCTTGGGTACCATGTCGATCGCTCGGGACCAGTCGTTTGATATGATGAATATTGGTCGGGCGCCGAGCTTGCCGGGGGAGAAAGGCGGGATGCCGTCTGGGGCGTCTTGCTCCTCCTGTACCTCGGGGAACCATCTCCTCAGCCATCCATTCAGCGCCTCCACATAAGTCCTTTGCGTGCTCATCCACTTGTTGAAACAGCGGTACCACTTCGAGAGCTGCCTCTCCAGCTCCAGTGTGGCCATTGCAGCGGTACTGGACTGGCTTATGGTCGCCGCCTTGAGCAAGTGGATTCGGCTGTCTCGTATGGCTGACAGCTGCTTCTCGTGACATTCCAGAACTGCTCTCCACATTCTTCGCAATCTGTACTTGCAATTAAACAGCAACATTCAACGGATCAAATCATCATTCTGAACAAATGCAAAGAGACAGAACAAGTAAAAAACTACTACGAAACTCCATACCCTTGGATGAGATTAACAAGCTGAGGGTATAGCTCTTCGTCTCGGATCTTCTCTATCTTTGATGAGAAAGCTTTGGCTGTCCTCATGTTGATGCTAATCTTTGACCTCAAGTCCCGCACCAACAACCTGGTCGACTCAATTGAATCTTGCTCTGCTCCTCGATCGTCTAGCGACTTCAACCGCCTGGAATTCTTTTCATACAGAATCCTCAGCTTCTCTTCTTCCTAGAACAATCACCTAACCTTTTCAACACATGTTTGGCAGTAAATAACAGATACTATGAATTGGCACTTGTTGTTTGTTGATGTGGCCCAGGTGCGTACCTTAACCTCCTGATATAGCTTCTTTTCCCAGAGACACAGCTTATCGAGAGTCGACGAGAGATTCAGGTCAGGATTTCTTCTACCATTGGCCGGCGATGCCGGAGTGCTGGCACTGCTGCTTGGCAATCTTGAGTTCCTTTGTCGCTTTGGGAGGCAGTATGAAGATGACACGGTAAGCGAAGAAGAGAAATCTGCAAAAAGTAGCATATGTCACATTCAAATGCACTATCACACAAACAGAATATCAAATATTTTACTACAAAAAAAAATCACTGCATTACCCACATCTAAGAACTTTAGGTGTTGTCCGATGAGGCAGCTTCCCCACCTCAAGTAGCCCAGAGACCTCATCACCACAATTCACTGCATCCTCGAACATTGCTTTGATCTCCTCCATCGCCTCCATGACATCTCTGTCCCCATTGTGCAACGGCGAGAATGACTCGCTGCTCACGGTCATAGCTGGATGCACTGACTTGCGGTGGTTGCCCCCATTGCCATCTGCGTCGACGATCGACACGTCGTCGTCAAATGCCACACCCTTCTTCTTACCGGTGGAGCTGCCGCCACCAATGTCACCACTGCCCGTGCCCTTCAAGCTCGATGCATCGCTCCCGCCCCCTTTCTTGTTCTTCGAGCTGGCATTGCTTGGCACCGAATCTTTCCTTGATACCGGCTTCTCTGCCTGGCCATTGGCACCAGATGATCCCTTGCTCTGCAGTTTCACCTCCGAAGCCTCGCCCTTCGGACCGGATGATCCCTTGCTCTGCAGCTTCACCTCAGAGGACTCTCCTTTCGAAAGCTTCACCTCAGGAGACTTGTCCTTCGAACCGGCATTGGTGGCAGGAACCGGTCTCTTCCCCTTCACATTTTGCTCTCCAACGGCCGAGGTCGATGGAATTGAAGCCGCCGCAGCGTTGGCCTCCAACTCCGCCTCGTCCTCTAGCTCCGGGATGCCCTCCATCCTCCTCAGCTCGGCGTCATTCGGGCTATTGGTGGGCAGATTCGGGCTGATTCCGCCGCCAATGCCACGGGAGTACCCCTCCAGGAACACCTCGTAGGGCATGAAGGGGTTGAAGAAGTCCAAAACCGAGGCCGAGGGCTCCGGGAGCGGCGGCGTGGGCGGCGGGCCGCCGGGCGGCCTCCTCGCGTCCTCCGCGACCACCTCGCCGTAGGGCTCGTACGGGTACGCGCGCCCGTAGCCGGTCTCGCCCTCGGCGTACCCGGCGGCGTAGGGGTCCTCGTACACCACGGTGGGCACGGTGGCGGAGTTCCTCATGTAGTGGCGGTGCTGCTGCCTCGCGGGTTGGGGCGGCGCGCCGCCGCGGAAGCGGGCGCGCCTGGAGTGGTCGAGCGGGTGGAGGTCGTCGTCGGAGGAGTCGTCGGAGAGGGAGTGGGAGAGCGGCGACACGGTGGAGGAGGACCCGGACGGGGACGACGGCGGGAGGGTCGACGCGGTGACCGGCTTGGCGGGGGACGGCGGGAGGGTGAGCACGGGCGACGCGTGGCCGTCGTCGGCGGCGGCGGCCGGGAGGAGCGCGGCCGCCGCGAAGCGCCGGAGCGCGTCCCCGACCTTGCCGAGCGAGCGGAAGTAGGCCGCGTGCGCCGCGGCGAGCGCGAACCGCCTGTCTGCCACGGCCCGGATCAGCGCCGCGCGCTCCCGGCACACGGCCGCGGGGTCCCGCGCCGCGCGCTCCCTTCGGGAGGCCGAGGAGGAGAAGTGGCCCGTCGCACGCCGCCGCGCCCTGGACGCGGCGGCCGCGAAGGCGTCGTGCGAGGTCGTGCATCCCATGGCGCGCCGGCAGGCCGTAAAAACCCTAGGGAGACGGACGGCTCGCGGCGGGAAAGAGTCGGGCGCCGTACGTGCTAGGCTCTGGCCTCTGGCAGCTCGTCGGCGTCCATCATTACAACAACAATGGTCGCCGCGTGGCCGACAGACCGAACTCGTGCCGGGCCGCGCGGCGGCGGCGACGGATGGAAAGAGGCGGCGGGATTGGGAGGGAGGCGTGGCGTGGCCGCGTGAATTTGGGAGACGAGGAAGGTAAGAGCAGGGGCTGTTGTTCCAGCTCGTGTTCGTTCTGGCCCCTTCTCTTTCCTTATTTTAGTGGTTGACCACCGGGCCGGAAGAGGCATGACATTTCTTTCCTTTTTATATAACGTATTGAAGATAAATACATATGTATTTCTTTCCAAATATTTCTAAACAAACAAGGAATTGTTTCATGGTAATAACCTACTCCACCAATGGTTTTTATAATGTTCACATCTCGGTTCTCTTGTATGTAAACGTACGTAGCTGTCAGGCCCTCATTTCAGTTCCACGTGAATTCGGAGGGCGTATGTGCAAATATCCGGCCAGCACGCACCAACGAGCGTAACCATCCGCCAGATTTTCCCGGGCCCACGCCGCAGCCTCCTCCACAACAAGGGCTTTCGCTTTCGCTGGTTCTCCAAGCCAAGGAGAAAAAACCAGACAGTCGTTCGAATCACGCGTTGTCCAGCTCGTCTTCCCCAAGTTGTACACATCTTTGCTTTGCTCCATCCGTTTCAAACACGTTATTACTCAACATAGAAATGTAGGAGTAGGAATTCTCGAACGTGCCGACATTGACAAGTTGTACACATTTTTAAAGGATACGCATGTAGTATGTGGCTAGCTTGGCTTAATCGATCGTGCAATTAATATATGTTAATGAAAATCGCTTATACTTACATTACATGAACAGTAAGTTAAGAATCTGTAAGTTTGTTAGGAGCTGCAAGAGGAATACGACGGATGGGATTATTAGTTGTTGATAATACTTGACGCGTCGTCATCGTCAAATCGTAATCGCAAAGCCATGAGCGGAGTCTCCATTGACGACTGCTTCGATCTCTTCTCTTGGTGGTGGTGAGTTGAACCAGCTGACGACATCAGTTGGCCCGGCTAGCCAATTGGTGATTAAACAACTTGACTCGTTACAAATATAATGAACTAAAATATAAAAACGCATTAGGTTGTTGTTTAACCATTCTGTCGATTCAAATCCTCTCTCGTTGAATTTTAAACTAACTTATTCAAATCATTAAGGCAAAGGATAAGGACAATGACAACATGGATTTGACCACGCAAACGTGTGTGGCGTTGTACTTGAAAAACATCTACAAGTCAATCCAGTGGCGTATCTAGGAAAAAATTATAGGGTGGGCACACTCTCTAAATTTTTTTTTTAGCACACCAAATGAACAATATAAATAGAAAATCAGTTCATGACATTATAGATCATACATATGTTTCAAATGTGCGTGATCCCCATACAAAATAGTTCAACACATAAGAAAAGTTTTACATGATCAAATATAGCATAAATAGGAAATTACATCAATATCTCTTGAAAGGTCTACGCCGCCGCATTCCCATGAAGGCTTCAACTATGGCATCCTCACTTACTTCCAAGAACACATCTCGCTCAATAAATGTCACTAAGCAATAGTTCAAGAGATCATCACCCATACTATTTCTCAACTTATTTTTTACTAGACTCATTGCAGAAAATACTCTTTCAACACTTGCCGTCGCCACCGGTAAGAGCAATATCAATTTGAGAAGTAAGTAGACCAAATCATAAACAAGATGCTTTTTTGTTTCAACAAGCATAATAGAGAATTCACCAAGATGATTTACACATTTGAACATATCATCTTTTCTCATATCATCGATGAAGGTTTCAAGTTGGAACTCGAGTCTTATCAACTCCACACTTGATATGTCATTGGGGTAGAAGTGGGCAAGTCGCATTACCTTTTGTGCATCATAAGAAGCAAATGAATTCAATGGATTCAAAGCCGACATGCAAATAAGCAACTCCATATTAACCTCATCAAACCGATTGTCAAGCTCTTGAATAATTTGATCAAGGACACCAAGATATACTTCTCTTCTATAACGATCATCATTTGTTTGTACTTCATAATACCGATGTGATCTTCCATGAGCCACATATTGATCATCCGGTGAAGGAACTTCAATGCCATGTTTGTTGCAAAACAATGTCACCTTAGCAAGAAATCCTTCCCATCCATGAGACCTCATACCACAAAGTTTATTCTTTGCCAATGCAACAAGATCCATTGCATTAACAATATCTTGATCCCTCTTTTGTAAAGATTGAGACAAATCATTTGTATAACCAAGAATAACAAGCATCAAGTGAAGATTGAAAACAAAGTCAAATGATTCAATGGCTCCGGCCACTCCACGTATTCTTGTCCACTCACCCTTTTGTGAAGGATCTTTTCCAATCCTCACAAGTACTTCAACAATTGTGGGATACATATCAACAATGTGGCAAATGGTTTTAAAATGAGAACCCCATCGAGTATCACCGGGTCTAGATATACCCATTTCTTGATTCAATCCACTTCCACTTTCAATTTACCCATTTCTTGATTCAATCTGCTTCGCTTCATGTTTCCGGAAAAGACAAGCAATGTCGCTATCCCTCTTCATAATCAATTCTACAATCGCAAACGAAACAAATAAACAACATATATAATCAATCTTACAAACAAAAATTATCAATTTCATACAAAATACATAGCTAATTGAGGCAATTTTCCCTATTCGGTTGCCACTTGAAACAAATAGATAGCAAATAATCTTACAAAATCCATCACAAATTCACAACACTGAATCAGGGGGCTGAGACGTGAGAAGATCTACCTTCTGCGGGCTCGGGAGGCTGGAGAGTTTCTCCGCTTGACTGCTCGGGCACGGGGCACCGGCACCGGCAGTGGTGGCCGCGACTACGAGCTCGCGAGGGTGGAGGACGTCGACGCTGGCCGCCCTGGCCGAGCAGCCGAGCGTGGGGCGCTCCGTATTGGAGCCGACAAGGCAGTGAGGGGCGGGTCGGTGGCGTCTCGACGAGGGGAATCGGCAGGTCGTGACGGCGCTGACCGCTGAGCTCGACAGGGGACGCAAGCGAGCCAGGGTTTCGGTCGCCACTCCCTTCCTCTCGGCCAGGAAACGTGATCGATAGGAAAAAGGTAGCAGGCCAGGAGCCCAGCATGGCCCAGCACATGCTTCCTATATGGAGGGGTCAAAATATTTCCCAAAATTCTGGGTGGGCCACGGCCCCCCGGCCCACCCGCTGGATACGCCACTGAGTCAATCAGTCGAATTCATGTCAAAGGACCTTCCAGCTTCACTAGTCACTCATCCTGGCTCTAGTCTAGTCAGCAAAGGAGGGTCGCGCGCCAGCAGTCCAAGCTTCTCCACCACCATGGCTAGATGACCCTTTGCATTCTCGGGGAGCAAGATCTGCCACTGGGATGTATAACTAATAACTCAACCTTCTTCATATTACCTACAAGCTAGACCAAACTTCTCTGTTAAAGCACATATCATTCCTGGTCTTCCACAACGGCCACATAGAATTCAGAGCGTCAAAATTGTCTACCAGCTAGCCGATTAGCAATCTTCCCAAGTTTTTTTTCGCTTTCAAACACGTCACTCAAAAAAGATTTTTAGTGGTCTTGTGACGTTTCGTCGACGGCGAAAAAGGTCTTACATTGCTCGAAGTAGATTTGTTCTGGAGTACGTAGTGGAACGGTGCCGACGGTGTAGCACACGCTCGTGGATGTAACATCGATCGGCTGTTTCTCCCCATCGTGAGAGCCTCTTGGCGGTGAGATATTAATTTAAGATTATATATGTAGCTAGGTTGTCTTAATCGTACATCAAGGACAAGATCTCTTTAAATGAGAAGCACATAGTGGTATGGACATTTAAGAACTAATTAACAGGGGACAAAATGGATCGGATTGGCTGTTTGAGAAGACTTGATGAGTCGTCATCGTCATGGTAATCTATGTACGTCATCAGAGAATCTCCGTCCATCCACTTCTTTCTTCTCTTGCCGGTGAGTTGAACCTGACATCTCAATTAGCTGTCCATCCAATTGTCAAACAACTTGACTCGTTTAAAATGTATAATAATATATAAAATATAAAAATGCATTAGTTACCTGCTTAGCCACTCGTGTCCATAAAATTCTCTCATGTTCTTTAAGGACTATAGTTTAACGAGCCAATGGCTTCTATACCATTGACGAGTGCTGCAATGGCTTATTTGCCACCAAATAAAACTCCAATGCTCATATACCAAACACAAATAAATTGTATTGCTTATATACCACTGGTTGTTAGTCTAGTGTTATCTCAATGTGGTAAAAGCGCAGAATGACGAATTTGCCCTCTATGGAAAATGAGCAACAATTGTAACACATCTGTACAAAAGAAAAGGAAGCATCTAGCAACTATTTTCAGAATTTCAGCAAAACAATAGTGAGGACATATAACAATTTCAGCATACTGGTCATCAAACCAGTGAACACGTACGTGCTAGCGAATTTAATATTTTTAATGCATGCTGAAGTTTTTAGATATCCGAAATATATGGAAAAGTTAGAGGATG
Source organism: Puccinellia tenuiflora (assembly GCA_012064385.1). Classification (NCBI taxonomy): domain Eukaryota; kingdom Viridiplantae; phylum Streptophyta; class Magnoliopsida; order Poales; family Poaceae; genus Puccinellia; species Puccinellia tenuiflora. The sequence goes on from QRDG01000350.1 coordinate 36,252, forward strand.
ATATTTTAGATCAAGTACTATTAAACAAGTAATATTTGTCCATTTTTGTTAGCTATAAAAATGAGTTAAATAACTCCATTCGGTTTATGCTTCGATTGTCTGTACGCATACCACTATATTGCAATAATATTGTGTGTATTATATTATTTTTCAAGTCCAAGCAACTTGGGATTTACAACCGTATGAAATACATAGAAAGAAAGAGATCTTTAAATTGTTTGCTATTTCTTAGATATTTACATTAACATACGACAACTTAGTAATCAAACTGAAAACCTCTGACTCGTTTAGTCAGTACGTAGATATAGCTTATTTATTCAAATACCTTTGCCTGTATGCGCGGTCACGGATTGACTATTTTTTGTCTCATTTACGATGAATCGTTCAACTGCGTGGATGCTAGAGGGAAAAGTACATGCGTTTTTTCATCTTCTTTTTTCTCTTCTAAGCCCAGGGTGGTATTGGAATTTTTGGATATATTAGCAGGAAAACAGGGACACACTAACGCTTGACTAACGGCGATGGTATATAAGCAATTGAATTTGTTTGTCTTCGGTATATAGGAACTAAAGCCTTGTTGGGTGGCAAATGAGCTATTGTGGAGATTGTCAATGGTACAGAAGCAATTTTCTCTAGTTTAACTAACTTGAGAATTATAGATAGGATAAGGGCGATGACCGGCATACTTCACCAAACGTGTGTAGACCACATCGATCGAGACTATATATCCATCTCCTTACTGAACTGAAATTGCAGATTTAAAATCTGATTTGTTAGCCAAACGTACATGCGCGTGCTGAGGGGCATAAGGGTCATTCCACGTTGGAGAATTATCCTCCTCTAACATGTCAATGTGATGTGTAATTAACTAGCTAGGAAGATCCATAAAGAGGAAAAGGCGACAGCGGTTTATGATAGCTGCCGGTGATCTCTTGGGTCGTACAACTGCGTTTTATGCTTTGGTAATTGGTAGCTAGCTTGCCTACCCCATGTGGCAAGTTCAAATCGATCTTTCTCCGCAGTTGTGCCTCGTTTCAAAAAAGAGAAATCTTTCTCACTTGCATATGAATTTTCTAAGGACAGGTCCTTGATCTTGGAGAGCTGTGAATTACTCCCTCTGGTTTTTTTCTAAGGACAGGTCCTGAATCTTGGAGAGCTGTGAACTACTCCCTCTGTTTCATATTATAAACCGTTTTGGCAAACGAAATCAGTTTGTTAAAACGGGTTATAATATGGAACAAAGGGAGTACAATATATTAAGAAAAGAAAACTTGTTTGAAGCCCTTTGGTTCATACTTCATAGGTTGTATAAAAATGATTTTCATGGCATACGAATGTTTTCCTACAAAACATTTCACAAACCGAATGTATATGAGCTCACACCCCATGGAAATCACAACCTCTAGCTTCCTTTAGGATAGCTAATTTTACACAAGGAAAAAATAGCGTGCTATAATTTTCAGCGTGACTCTTCTCAAAAGGTTATAGAAGTTATAGCGTGATATATCGCGCTATATTTGAAATAGCGTTTCACAAAACAATACAATATATAGCTAAATATTAAGGATTTTAGCACTAAATATTTGTCCAAAACCAATACATGCATAACTAGTTAACCAAATACAAAAGTCAAGGGCCAAATTCTTGGCATAGACACAAATATGAGGCATAAATCTATAAACAACGTATCAAACTCTAAAAGACAACCCGTTTTAAACTTTTAATTAGAACACTGTCGTCATCTTCAGATTCATTTAGAAGATCCACCAGCTTGCACTTGTGATGTTGAGGAAGCGCTCCCTCCGCCGATGCAACTCGAGACGGAGGAAGAGCTCGATCCGCCGGTGGAGAAAGCGCTCCCATCGTCGCTGCAAGCCTGCAACTCGACGAGACATCGCCGTCGCTCCCGTGAACAGTCGAGGAGGATTGGGTTAGATACTGGGGAGTGACCTAGTGAGGAGGAGTGCGTGTTATACTTTTTTTTGGACCGATGGAATCGCGTTTATTTCTTAGCAAAATAGCGTGCTATAACGCTCACGTGTTTAGCGTGGTTTAGCGCGTATAAAACGTGATTAGCGTCGTAGCGGCCATTTTTGGCTAAATATAGCGTAGCCACTTCAAATAAGCTATAGCGCGCTATTATACGGGATATAGCGGGCTATTTTTTCCATGATTTTACAACATGGATAAATCGGGATGCGTGTTTGCCTATTCTTACAAAAAGTACCTTATGCAGATGGAGTAAGAGTTACCGATGAGTTTTTTACTCAACAAAATGATTGGCCATTTTGCGCAAGCCGTATATGCAATGATTATATTGTCCTATGAACATTCATATATAAAGGTATGTTTCTATCCGGGTACCTGCATGCACCATTTTTGTCACAATTTTTCAAAACTTGAAATTACGAGTTTCCGTCTTTGTATTTTCAATTGTTGTGACATTTCTTTTTTAGTTTTACTACTTGATGGTGATGTGTGTGTAAAAAAGAAGTGATCTATGTCTCTCTCAGTGGCGGAGACAGGGGGACCAGCAAGGCCCTGCCCCCCCCCCCCCCTAACACTAGTGATTTGTTGGTAAAAATATATGAACAGTGTATAATTTAAGAATTTTCCTTTAACCGCCCCCCTTAATCTCAAATATTAATCAATCCTGTTTCCGCCTCTGGTCTCTCTTTCAGAACAAAAAAAAAAGAAATGCGGCACATCATACATGTCGCGGTGGCGGTTTAGGTCACCTAACCCTCCCTATCCTTTCCATTTTTAATCACACTCTTTTTTGGCTAAATTAGGAGATCCGGCTGGGTTCTGTCGGGTTGTGCACATAATCTAACTCAAGTAGCCACGTAATCTAACTCCAAGACTTGTACGGGTTACGTGTGACAAGACAAGCAATCAATGATGGATCGAAGACGCTTTTTTTGTGTTGACCAGATTGGTAAAAAAGTCGTCCATGATCTGCATGCGTTTACGTGAACGTCACTCTAACAGTACGAGATGGATCGTCATCATTTGGCATCATGGTTAATGATATCCGTCATGGATTGAATCTGAAGGCCATGGTCCCCCTCTGCCTCTAGCTACTCCGTGTTGGACAAATAGCTAAACAGTGATGTTTATGCTAGTTAAACCCAAACATTTAGATATTATTCTCTATGTTTTCTAAATATAAGATGTTTTAGACATTTATTATTTTGACTACATATGAATTAAAACAAGTGTATCAACACACTAAAACATGTCTAGATACATCCAAATCTGTAGGCTAAAACATCTTAAGAGCGGGGTAGTATCAAATAGGCAAGTGTGATGCTTCGCAATGCTACAGAACTAGAAATAAACTTCCAATAAAATATAAACAGAATTATGAAACTGTCCACTTCTATAGCACCATTATATTACATAGAAATTCATAGTATAAAAGAGAACAGAAAAAAGAAAAGAAATGAAAAAGATGGGACGACGAGCGCCACCCTCGTGACTCTGATTCGACACCCCTGCGATATAGAGCCACGGCCTTGCCCCGTAGAGCCATGGTCGTCACGCTTCCCGAGGCCGCCGCCTCGGCGCACCACCACTGTCCGGGGCGCCGCCCCGGCTTTCACCGCCCTGACCACAGAGCTGCCCCGCATGGTCGCTGCAGGTCCGATGCACAACGAGAGCCAAGAGAATTCCAAGGCGATGTCTCCAAGAAGATAACGACGTGAAGCCGCCGCCGCCCGCTCCAGAGGAGCTACGGTTTTCACCGGGAGAGACTTGAACCACTCGCGTCGGTAGAGGATCGCAGCTTCCAAACAACACATTCAAGAAGGAGAACGATGCCCTAGGGCGCCGCCGCCATCGGCACCTAAGTGCGAGGCTTTCACCTGAAGCACGATCTCGACCGCCAAGCCCTAGTGCTTGGGCCAGGGTGCAGCAACGCAGGTGACGTGGCTCCGTCGCCGACCACCGAAACCAACTACGTGTAACGCCCCGGGATCAGTACTATGCAGACTTGAGCGATTTCCCCCAAATCCGCATGATAACGATCCTAGGACGCCCACCAGGCATAATGTGTACGTCGCAACACACACATTATGCGGGTGGAATTGTGATGATCATTACAATAGGTCACGATGGAACCCACAAAAGAACATATATTTACAACAACGACTCACCGAGTCAAGAGTACAAATGATACATTACAAAGATTCAATAACAATGGAAGTGAAATAGTGTCCGGCTATGGACAAGATTCAAATTGGACTAAGAGTCCTGGAGATAAATGAAGGCACCATATCCCTCCCAAGGCCAAGCCGGAGGGATTCCCAAGCTAACGTCGTCAGACTTCAAACCTGTCGGCTGCATTGGAATAGCAGCCCCGAAGGGGTCAGTACTAGTAGAAGTACTGGCAAGGAATACTCACAAGATATCAAAACTTGAATTCCAGGGGGAAAAGGGTTAGCGATTGAAGCGGCGGCAAGCAGCACTAACAATTTATAGAGACCACTCCACGACTTGCATCTAATTAGAATAAGGAAAGAGAGCGTTTACTCGACTAATCTATTCTACTCACAAAACAAAACCCGCCCTAAGATGACTCCATCGTATCAGAAACCCACGAGGAAGAAGTCCGGGCACTCACACGTTGATCATGTTTTAAGCAGGTTTATTATTCAAGTAAGGCTATTTACTAAGCAAAATTTCTATTTAAGACTACGGTGATGTCTATGATCTTTTTAGCCAGCACATTACCCAAGTCGTCCATAACCGCGAACACGGATTTTCGAAAAGATTTAACCCTACAGGGGTGCACCATAGTAACCATACACATTCGATCAACCCACAAGCCACAAAGGCAAAGGATATCTCCACACGACCCTTCCCAAGTGCATCTCGTGGGATTCTAACTTGGGTGCTGCTGGGCTGTGTATAGGGGACAGGGCAAGTCGGGCTAATCAGTGTTTGTGTTAGAAGACAGAGCTGAGGCTAGTTGAGGTGTTCCTCTGGAGTTAACTAAACTTTAAACCCCAAAACAGTCTGAAGTTCAGAGGACGACGGCGACGGACGGGCTGCAGCAGACGATTCCTTGCGGGCGTGCGCGCGCGAGTTCAAGGGATGCAGGGGGTGTGCTGGAGTGGTGGGGGGTGGACCATAAGCAAGCACAACAGAGCAACGTCACAAAATCGAGAAGCTGCAGCTCGCGAGCGTCTGCGACGGGAGACGGCCGACGCGGTGGTTGACGCCCTCGCTCGACGGCGAGGCTTCCAGAGCAAGGGAGGGAATGAGGTGATTTCCAGACGGACGATAGGCTCACCGGGAGGCTTCCGAAGGAGTAGTGCTTGCCGAGGTGGTCGCATGACGATGAATTTTGTTGGGGAAGGACGGCGGCCGGAGAGGAAGAAGAGGACGCGGTTGCGGGCTGTAGTCTATCTCACTCCAATTGCTTGTGCATAGACGAAGAAGGCCTTGTCGTGCTCCTTCTTATCGTGTAAGTAGTCGAAGCAGGGGATCAGAGCGACGTCGGCCTTCAAGCTCCAGCCATGGCGGTGAATTTTGGGGGAAGAGGCTTATCGTGCAGGGAGAGGGAAAGGGGAAGGTGGCGGCGGAAGAGGGAGAGGGGAAAGGGTTAGAGCTAGGGTTGGGGAGAGGAGCGCTGGCTGCATCTTTATAGAGAGGAAAGGGTGGCGAGGTGGAATGGCGCGAGCGACGTCAAGGGAGCGACAGCGACATCGCGCGCCTGGCTGCTGGGAAACGACGGCAGCATGAAGAGGTACGCGGGCCGTGGGCCGATTTCGGGAGGAAGGTGGGCCAGAAGGAAAAAGAGGGTGAGAAGAGAGATAGGGTTGCGGTCTTTTCTTATTTTTTCTTCCTTTTGCCTTTTTTTTTCAAAGGATTTTTTTAGAAAAGGAGAGTATAAGAAAATAAAATAGAGGCCATATTATTTCTTTATCAAAGATAATATATTATCAAGATATATTTTGTAAGCTTGTTTATTTACTTGACAAGAATTTAAAATTTGTTTTATTTGTTTGATTCAAATTAATTAATGGTGACATAAAATTAAGCCAATTTATTTATTTTTGACAATTTGCAAAAACACCAATGTAACAAAAGTCATGATGATGCAAAAGAAAAACAAACAACTCTAATTTGGGGAAAACTCCGGGACATTACAATCGACACTACTAACAAGGGATCTCGCCCCGAGATCCACGCTACCGTCGGGGAGGAGAAGAGCATGGTAAACTATCGAGTCTTGCTGCGTCATGTTGATCTTCTCGACACCACTAACAAGAGATTCTTTCTCGCGCCGATGATCTTCTCGACACCACTAACAAGAGATTCTTGGTCATGTCGATGGTGATGTTCATCCTTCGAGATTGTTTCCGAAGACCGAACCTATTAGGTAAAAGGCAAGAGATCGTCCACCCACGAAGATGCTATAACCGGAAGATAGATAAGAGAGAAGAATGAAAATACATTGGCAAGAGGGGGAATAGAATAGCAGTAAGGAATAAACAAGAGTCCTATTCAGAACTTTCCAAATAATTTTTAGTAAGATAGTTTGACACTCTACAAACAACGACCGTTAGCTAGGTTATCCTATAGGCAGACGGACCCGCGGGTATCGAAAAACCAGAGCTCTGATACCACTTTGTAACGCCCCGGGATCGGTACTATGCAGACTTGAGCGATTTACCCCAAATCCGCATGATAACGATCCTAGGACGCCCACCAGGCATAATGTGTACGTCGCAACACACACATTATGCGGGTGGAATTGTGATGATCATTACAATAGGTCACGATGGAACCCACAAAAGAACATATATTTACAACAACGACTCACCGAGTCAAGAGTACAAAGGATACATTACAAAGATTCAATAACAACGGAAGCGAAATAGTGTCCGGCTACGGACAAGATTCAAATTGGACTAAGAGTCCTGGAGATAAATGAAGGCACCATATCCCTGCCCAGGCCAAGCCGGAGGGATTCCCAAGCTAACGTCGTCAGACTTCAAACCTGTCGGCTGCATTGGAATAGCAGCCCGAAGGGGTCAGTACTAGTAGAAGTACTGGCAAGGAATACTCACAAGATATCAAAACTTGAATTCCGGGGGGAAAAGGGTTAGCGCTTGAAGCGGCGGCAAGCAGCACTAACAACTTATAGAGACCACTCTACGACTTGCGTCTAATTAGAATAAGGAAAGAGAGCGTTTACTTGACTAATCTATTCTACTCACCAAACAAAACCCGCCCTAAGACGACTCCATCATATCAGAAACCCACGAGGAAGAAGTCCGGGCACTCACACGTTGATCATGTTTTAAGCAGGTTTATTATTCAAGTAAGGCTATTTACTAAGAAAAATTTCTATTTAAGACTATGGTGATGTCTATGATCTTTTTAGCCAGCACATTACCCAAGTCGTCCATAACTGCGGACACGGCTTTTCGAAAAGATTTAACCCTGCAGGGGTGCACCATAGTAACCATACATGTTCGATCAACCCACAAGCCACAAAGGCAAAGGATATCTCAACACGACCCTTCCCTTCACTACTACATTGAATAGGGAGCCACCCATCTGAGACTGATCCACGTCGGGAGCCCGGCCGAAACTCTGTTGCGGGCCCAAAGGTTGCGTGAACGGCTTCGGGAGGAACACTCATACGATTTCCCTCCTTCCACATGCGATTAACGCCCATCCCGCAATCCTGTATGCGCCCCCCCCCAAGTTGTAACCTCTTATCTTCTGTAACATGCTTATGCGTATGCTCCAAATGGTAAACACCCGAACTACTTGTGGCTCCCTAAGCAATGTAGCAGATCCGGTACTAAGTTGAGGGGGGTTCCATAAGTCTTCCCACATGTGGGTAGTGCGCTCGGTCTTGGATAAGCGGAAAAGAACTCGGGTCCTAGGCGACACCATAGCTGGCCTTCCGCCGGTGCCTTATCTTTATTATAATAATTATACCCACATAACAGGTCTTCATTAATTAAACTATACCATCTAAAATCAGCAGTGTATAAGAACTACACAAGCAACTCCTAAGCAGGCACTACGACTCGCAAGGCTAACAAAACAACAGGTTAAAAGGATGTGGGGGTGTGGCTATATCATGGCTGCCAGGTAAACATGCGAATAGGATCGAGACACAAGCATCGATGCATAGAGCTAGCAAGGAACAAAAGATATAAGGAGTAAGAGATAGAAAACAAGCAAAGATAGCAAGTGAGTAGTCCTTGCCTGCAATTCCGGTAGAGGTAGTAGAACCTGTCGTTGCTCACATCAACTCAACGTCCTATTCCCGCGAAGAAGCAATGAACACTGGAAGCGCACAAGATGCATCTTACTATTAGGGCAAAAGATCCAGCATGTTGATGCAATGCATGACATGGCAAACATGTGCGATTAAGCCAAATTAAAAGGAACCGAGATTCCAACATTTAATTATAAGGTTCAAGTTATTTTTATAAACAACAAAATTAAATGCTATTAACATGAAGAAGGCAATATATGGGTGAGCTACACAATTTAAATGGAGTAGGGGCAACAATTAAATTAAGTCCCACATATTCCATATGTAATTATTTAGGTGATATGCATTATACCACTAAGGAGTAAGCTACATGATGCAAACACGAAGCATGGATGGCATATTCAAATTCTACACATTTTTCTGAACAACTTTCATATATAACATTTTTTATTTGGATCTATAGATTAAAAGATATGAAGTAAATAAGATTTTCAAAAAGAAATAAAAGAAGGAAAAAGGGTGGTCACCAAGTGCATCTCGTGGGATTCTAACTTGGATGCTGCTGGGATGTGTACAGGGGACAGGGCAAGTCGGGCTAATCAGTGTTTGTGTTAGAAGACAGAGCTGAGGCTAGTTGAGGTGTTCCTCTCGAGTTAACTAAACTTTAAACCCCAAAACAGTCTGAAGTTCAGAGGACGACGACGACGGACGGGCTGTAGCAGACGATTCCTTGCGGGCGTGCGCGCGCGAGTTCAAGGGATGCAGGGGGTGTGCTGGAGTGGTGGGGGGTGGACCATAAGCAAGCACAACAGAGCAACGTCACAAAATCGAGAAGCTGCAGCTCGCGAGCGTCTGCGACGGGAGACGGCCGACGCGGTGGTTCACGCCCTCGCTCGACGGCGAGGCTTCCAGAGCAAGGGAGGGAAGGAGGTGATTTCCAGACGGACGATAGGCTCACCGGGAGGCTTCCGAAGGAGTAGTGCTTGCCGGGATGGTCGCACGACGATGAATTTTGTTGGGGACGGACGGCGGCCGGAGAGGAAGAAGAGGACGCGGTTGCGGGCTGTAGTCTATCTCACTCCAATTGCTTGCGCATAGACGAAGCAGGCCTTGTCGTGCTCCTTCTTATCGTGTAAGTAGTCGAAGCAGGGGATCAGAGCGACGTCGGCCTTCGAGCTCCAGCCATGGCGGTGAATTTTGGGGGAAGAGGCTTACCGTGCAGGGAGAGGGAAAGGGGAAGGTGGCCGCGGAAGAGGGAGAGGGGAAAGGCTTAGAGCTAGGGTTGGGGAGAGGAGCGTTGGCTGCGGCTTTATAGAGGGGAAAGGGTGGCGAGGTGGCATGGCGCGGGCGACGGCAAGGGAGCAATAGCGACGTCGCGCGCCTGGCTACTGGGAAACGACAGCAGCATGAAGAGGTACGCGGGCCCTAGGCCGATTTCGTGAGGAAGGTGGGCCAGAAGGAAAAAAGAGGGTGAGAAGAGAGATAGAGCTGCGGTCTTTTCTTATTTTTTTCTTCCTTTTGCCCTTTTTTTTCCAAAGGATTTTTCAGAAAAGGAGAGTATAAGAAAATAAAATAGAGGCCATATTATTTCTTTATCAAAGATAATATATTATCAAGATATATTTTGTAAGCTTGTTTATTTACTTGAAAAGAATTTAAAATTGGTTTTATTTGTTTGATTCAAATTAATTAATGGTGACATAAAATTAAGCCATTTTATTTATTTTTTACAATTTGCAAAAACACCAATGCAACAAAAGGCATGATGATGTCATGATAATGCAAAAGAAAAACAAACAACTCTAATTTGGGGAAAACCCAGGGACATTACACTACGCACCGCGGGGGACCCAACACCTACATCGACGGGAGGCAAGCATCCCCTCCCGCACCTCTGCCACCTGCCCGGGGCCGCCGCCCTGGCTTCCTTCTAGCTACGGGCTCGCCGGCCAAACCGCACCGGCGCACCCCACCCAGCCGCACGGGAGGCAGGGAAGCACTACCGTGCACACAACTTGATGCCGACGCGACACACTGACGACCGTGGCCCACCCACCCGAAGCGAGCCCAGATCAGGCCCGCACGGGCCTGCTACCACCAGTAGCAGGGAGAGCCGCCCCTCGGCTGCAAGCTGAAGAGGGAGCGACGCAGACGCACCACCGCGATGCCCGCCCCGGGCGCATCCTGGCACAGCCGCGAGCGCCGCCGTCCTATGACGAAGAAGCCCGGCCTAGATCTGCAGAGTAGCACCCGAGCCGGATGCCGACGACCATCGCTGTGACGTCGAGGGACGACGGCCGCGGCGTCCACTAGTTCCTAGGCCGCCGCCCTAGCCTCCAGGCACCGGCGACACGACCCCCGCCCCCCAGCAGAGGAGGCCGGCCGTCGGCCCGACGAGCAGACAAGGGGACCTCCCCCGTCAGCCTTTTTGGGCAGCTTGACGGATACTAAGAGTGTAGTATTTTTTTGTTTCAGCTTGTTATGCGGTACTAATTTTTGATACATTTGGCACAGATTGAGAACCAAATTGTTTCTGGACATAGCTTCAAGTCGGACGCTGATGTTAACTGAGTTATTCAACGGTCAGCAAATTGATGGGACGTTGCCCTAGTGGTCGAAATGAAACACATCTGGTGAAGTGGGAATCCAATGGTTGGATGAGTCTGTTCTCCCATTGGCAGGTATACTGCAGCTAAATCCAAATTCCGAAGAAAATGCTAGAAGAAGAAGCGAAGAGGATCATCCAGTCTATGAGGATATAATGGCAGAGGGGATGTATGCCTGATTTTCTGAGTTTCTGGATTGAGAAGATGTATGCAAAGATGTGTTATTGTGCTTTGATCACTAATCATATTCCATTTGATTTTTCGTTGACATACATGGGTAAAAGAGGTTGAGGAGGCCAATTGTTATATCGGCAGACATCTCAAAGTGCTTTTCTATGAAACCACCAATCATACTTCCTGACCAAGTTGTTGTTATGGATATAATTTGATTAACAATAATGTTCAGTCTTTGAGGATAGTAAAAAAGGCATTGGGCAACAAAAGTTAATGAAGTTGTTTCTTTAGTTAGTTGAGATTACATGGTTTCATTTTATTTGGACCAAGTTGCTCAATGATAAACTTATCATAAATTGTACTGGAAATCTTTTAACAAAATTCAAGTCATATCTTAAATATATTTTTAAAGGCCCGTAGCAACCCACGAGTTGCACTATCGCCTGGAATGTCAAGTGTTGTTTGCCCCGTAGTGAAGCACGGGCATTGTGCTAGTCATAGGTAAAATGTTGATTTGGCACCGTAGTTAAGAGATTGTTCTTCTATCTTCGCTAATATACAACTTTTGCAAATTGTCATAGGAAAAAAAGGTAGCCCAATATCATGATTGTATGAGCGCAAAATCATTAAAAAAGCAAACATGTTTAAAAACAACCGCTAAGAATCAATGCATTAGGATAGAAGTCTCGTAAAATATACCACTAGTTAGGATAGCTCGCTAAAAGATAATGCATTGGAGAAGGCCTAACTAGTGACTAACACTGTAGATTTACAGAACATGACAGTACTACTAGTGTGGTGACTCTCCAATATTTTATTTGAATTTCGATGTAACTAGAAATATACCCCGCACGTTGCGGAGGAAATCTCTTAAGAATTTTATTACGTAACTAAAGGCATATAAGACCCACAAAATTTGAAGTTGTTTATAGAAATATGGAAGGTTCAGTTGTCGAAAGGCTAAAGTTAATTGACGTGGTTCTTTTTTGTATTTGACGATAAAAAATTGGTGACGTGGACAATTGGATGGATGCAAAGTAGATGACATGGATATGTTGCATGCAAGAAAATATTGGCTTTAATAAGTGTTGGTGGAATGATATGGACATTTGGTTGGCTAAGAGAATGGATGATGTGGATAGCTTGCTTGTTGAGATAGAAAATAATTAATACATGTTAGTGGGGTTTTGCTTATAAGAGGTATAGATTAATGCAGTGGCGGAGCCAGGTTCTAAAGTCGGTGATGTCATTTAAAATTTGTGATGTCAAATACACATACTTTTGCTAGTTTTTCAAATTTAAATTTATGATTTCTGCTTATATACAAAGGATTAGCTAAAAACTTGTGTAGTCAGCTGATCACATAGGTCACAGTGTGGCTCCGCCACTGGTTTAATGTAACTATTGTTTGATATCTAAAGTAGGCCATGATGGATTCAGGTAGAAACGATTGCTTGATATCAATAAAGCTGTAGCACCCTTCGAATTCAATTTTAATTATATTTCTAGTGATCGAAGACAATTGCGACCAAATACCAATTGTCCATCATTTTTTATTGAAAGTACATAACGTCATAACGCATTAAAGGTATAATATGCAATTGTTTAAAATATTTCTAAACAAACAAGGAATTGTTTCATAGTAATAACCAACTAGACAGATGATTCCTTTTGTGTCGTAAGGGTGCTTAACTTACGTTATATATCCTATGGAGCAGTATGTACTAAGTTTTGCCACATGTTTTGGGGTGCTTTATGGTGGGCTAACCCAGTATCGTATAAATACACATGTATAAATATGAGCACTGTTATTTCACTAGTAGAAAAAGGGGCATTGGTCCCGGTTCCAAAGGGCCTTTGGTCCCGGTTTTCTAACCGGGACTAAAGGGTCGGGACAAAGGGGGGGGGGGGGGGCGTTTCGTCCCGGTACCTTAAGAACCGGGACCAATGGGCCTCCACGTGGGCGGGGCGGGGGGCTCCGGGCCGGAACCCTTTGGTCCCGGTTGGTATTACCAACCGGGACCGAGAGTTTCACTTTTTTTTTAAACCGAATGCTTTTTTTTTACCGAATGCTTTTTTTTGTTTTAACCAAATGCTTTCTTTTTGGGGGGGGGGGGGGGGGGGAGGGGTTTAAATCAATAGGTGACGTGTCGCCGTGTTGTGCCGTGTCGTCGTGTCCGATGCCGTGTCGTGTCGTGTCGTGCCGTGTCAGTGGTACTACCATTAATATTTGATTCATATATACATACATAACGTTTCTCACACGTCGAGATCATGTTTCATATATACATACATAACGTCACATGCCGACATAATGTTTCTCACACGTCGAGATGATGTCAATTACATGTCCTCGGGCAAAACAAAATTTGTCGAGTGAAAAAATTCTCCATCTCTCTTCAGGACCGCGGAGTTAAAAAATCCCGCAATTTCCTCTTGAAGTGCTTTTAGGCGCTTCGATGGTATGAGCTGGTCCCGTATTCTCTCCATCTAGAGCAATATGAATATGGGGAGTTGTTTATAACTATATATATGAAATCATAATAAAGTAATTTATGGATGGAAGTCAACACAATATGCATGGTAATAAAAAGTGAGAAGAGTGTATACATACATCACGCGTTCTTTGTTCTCTATTCCGCTCAGAGACAAAAGAGCGTATGTACTCGCAAACATAGAATCCACATAAATTTGTCCTAGTTTCCTGCCTCAGACACCACTTTACAAAAAAATAGAATTTAATCAAATAATAGTGAAGCTTCATAATGGTATTGAAACTAGAATTAAAGAGTTGCTTCATAATGGTTCTATATAGTAGGTACTACTTACGTTGGTGGTATAAAAATACAGCTCCGGTTTCCACTCCCCTGGAACGATCTTGATGAACCGTTTCCAAACACTGCCCGCCAATAGAAAAATGATTAAAGAAGTTATTAATTAGTTGGTATCTGAAAATGAATGACAGAGGTCGATATAGAGCGATAATGATTGAAATTACATCTGGAGCATATCTTGAATGCGTTGGTATTTTTCCATTGGTTTCCTTAGCGAGTCCATGACTTGAACGACTCCTTGGTCAACTCTAATGATTAGCAGAATCCAGTGAAAACTGCGCAAGTTTATATGTCAATGACTCATCGGTTACACTAAAGATATGCAAAGCAAAATAGAATGGGTAGAAGGTAACACTCACTTGTTGACGTAAGGAAAAAGTATTTCTCCGTAAAGTATTTTGGTTCACTAACCAATTGACCAAGCTATCCTCCGTGGTCTTCCAATTGTATTTTACGGTCCCTTCATTAACATAATTTGGGTCAATGAACCCAGTGTCATAGATACCCTTTTTTCTGCATTCGACAATCATCATTCTATAATACAAAAGAATATAGTGAGATAATTAAAGGCAATGAACGTGCAGAGCTGAAGACTTAATTAAATTGCAGAAATAAATCACTTACAAACAATAGGAACTGACAATGACTTTGTCGAGGGCATCTTGATTGAATAACTGAAATATTTCCGAAAACGGAATATATAACAAGTCATCCGTGAAGTAATGCTTTTTATTATAACTCACCCAGAAAGCTTCATGCCCGGCTGCTACAGCTTTCTCGTACCAGTGATGCAATCGACGCAATTGGTATGATAGAGAACTGATCTTCTCAGATCTGACCAGGGACTTCCCGGGTTTATATGTCCATGCATACTGATACTGTTGCTGTGGTTGTACGAGCTGGGCAACTGTTTTAGTTGAGATCACCTTCAGCGGGGATATCGACTTTTTTGCCTGTTCTCCGAGCTGGGCCACTTGTTTCCCGCGTTTTGCAGCATAGAACTGCTCCTTCTTTAGTCGATCTGCCGCCTCCTTGTCCTCCTTCATCTTCTGCTTCTTTAGGAGATAGGCAGCCTTCTTTCCTTGGCCTCTTGACTAATTGTCTTCAGCATGACACGATCATAGTCATCTGCCAATGGAGGTGACTTTGGCCGGGGATTCCTGAAATTTTTCAGAAATGTCTCAACTTTTTCTGGATCCAGTTTCTCTCTAGGCGGGGGCCGTTTCGGAGCTAACTGTTCTGTAATATGGGCACGCACCGATTCCTCGAGCTCCTCTGGAGTCAAGTCGTAAGGTCTCTTTGGAAGAGGCTTTAGCAACTCGCGTTCCGCTCGAGATAACTTATCTGCACGCGTCGACGTGAAGGATAGTTTCCGCTTTGACGAGAAGGTCTTTTCCCGGGGCGAAATCGAAGGACGGGACGTTGCGCGTGATGGACTCGCGACGGATGGGGCATCGAGGGATGGATCTTCATGTGAGGAGGATATATCTTGGGGGATGAATCTTTAGGTGGGGGAGATGGATCTTTAGGCGGGGGAGATGGATCCTTAGGTGGGGGGGATGGATCCTTAGGTGGGGGGATGGATCCTTAGGTGGGGGCGATGGATCTTGCGGTGGGAGGGATGGATCTTGACGTGGGGGGATGGATCATTAGGTGGGGGGGATGGATCTTGAGGTGGGGGTCTGCTGCTGGATCGAGGAGTCAAGTTCGGAAACACGATGTTTTCCTTTTTCCAGAGAGCGATACCCTTCTCGACTTCTCCCAGTGTCTTCTCGCCGTCACCTCCGGGAATGTCAAGTTCCAGATTAGCAGATAACGGCACAACTTGATCCACCCCGACACGAGCATAGCCCTGTGGAATCCCTTCGAGATGGTAGCTTGCTCCAGCTGGATTAGGTAAAGCATAGCCGACCGCCACCTTGAAAGACATGTTCTTCATTGACATGTGTAGCTCACAGTCTGTCTTCTCCGTGATATCATCCACGGGGGTAGTGAGCCGCCGGTTGAAATTGAGAATTTTCTACATGCGTGGAACCCACGCTGCTTTTCCGCCGATCAGATGGGGCGGCTTCTACCTGCAGCTGAGATTCATTTTGCTTACTAATTGAGTCGAGTCGCTCCTGCTGCTCATACACCTTGCGTTCCAGTGCTGATAACCGGTCAGACTCCTGCTTCTTTCTTCTCTGACGGCTTCTATAAGTATCAGCGTCTTCCGAAAAACCTTGCTTCAAGGTGACACCGCCTCCATAGCCTCGTAATCGTCCAACGTGTTCAGGATTCCCGAGTGCTAGTGTCAGCTCGTCATTCTCTCTGTCAGGGACGTACTCTCCCCTACGAACTTTATCTATTGCGTCCTCAAGTTGTTTGGTTATATACTCAATTTTTGCCTTCCATTTTCCCTGAGCAATAATCTTTCCTGTCTGTGGGTCCAACCCTGCCCCATGCGCGAACAACCAAAACTTGGACCTCGGGGGCCACTCCGCTGTCTGTGGAATGATCCCGTTATCAAGCAGTCGTGCTTCAAAGGCTTCCCACTTAGGCACGGCAGCCCTGTAGCCACCTGCCCCCAAACGGTGGTGATATTCCTTCTTCGCAGCATTTAACTTATTTTGAACCGATCGGGCCAGAGCGCCCTCCGATTTTCTTTGCTCCACAAATGTGGGCCACTGCTGTTGTATCTTCACTAGTGCTCCAGTGAAAACTGGATCCATCTCCCCAGCCTTTTTATAAGCTTTCCATAAGTTTTTCTTCCAGGTCCGGAATTGTTCGGCCATCTTACTAAGCGACCACTCCTTCACTTTGTCCATTAGGGGAACCGGCAGATCTGACGGTAGGCTGACCTTTGTTAAGAGTGTGTCCCAACACAATGTTTTTAGCCTCTCCTCGACATAAGTAGCTGGGTTGTTTACATCCTTCGGCTTAATCCACTCTTCAAGGTGGATCGGGACAATGTCCCTTACAATAACCCCACATTGATTAATGTATTTGCGGCAGTTGTCGATGGGTTCCAAAGGTTCCCCACTAGCACTAACTTTGTCGATCACTATCCTACGACCCTCCTTCAACGGCTTCGTCGGGCCTCGTTTCGGCAATGCTGTAGATGAGGATGATCCGGAGGGCTAAAAGAAAAAAAATGGTTCATTAATAACAACAATATACAACTCAAATAATACATCTAGTGTGATCGATGTACAGAGGCTTAATATACCTCGCCAGAGTTTGTTAAGGGCACTTCCCCCTCTCCACCATTTTCTTCTTCCGGAACCCCCTCACCGGAATCGTTCAGAAATTGGGAGCCGTAATCTTCTGCGGTTACGGCATCTTCTTCACCGACAGGCGCGGCCGCACGTCCTGCTATAATTTGGAGCATTTGCATTTCGCACTCCTCGTCTCTGTCGACGACGTCCGGAAAATTTGGATCCATCTAGATACATCCGTGAATAAACAATCAACACATGTCGAGGGCTTAGATACAACAAATATAGAGAGAATATAACGCTATCTGACATGATTTTTATCCGTGAAAATTGCATCGGTATCAGGAAGGTTTGATCCTCAGGTATAAATAAGAATCTAAATTTGCGTCCGTCGTCGAAAAAATAACTAAAATAGATGGCATAATTTAAATGGTCAACTAACACTAAATTTGCTTACCTAAATTTGCTAACACGAACTCTAACCTAAATTTCTAAACCCTAACCTAAATTTGCTAACACTAAACTCTAACCTAAATTTGCTAACACTAACACTAACCTAAATCTCTTTTTTTTGCACTAACAAAAATTTTTGCACTAACCTAAATTTCTACTAACAATTTGCACTAACAAATTTATAGCAACTACAACTATAATAGATGGCATAATTTAAATGGTCAACTGACACTAAATTTGCTTACCTAAATTTGCTAACACGAACTCTAACCTAAATTTCTAAACCCTAACCTAAATTTGCTAACACTAAACTCTAACCTAAATTTGCTAACACTAACACTAACCTAAATCTCTTTTTTTTGCACTAACAAAAAAATTTGCACCTCGGGGCGACGGCGCGGCGGCACGGGAGCAGCACCTCGGGGCGACGGCGCAGCGGCACGGGAGCAGCACGGGCGGAGGCGCGGAGCAGCACCAGCACGACGGGGACGGGGAGGCCGGAGGCGGCGGAGCAGCCCGAGGCAGGGGAGGGGAGGGGCGCAACAGCACGGCGCGGCGCAGCAGCACGGCGGGGACGGGGACGCGGCGGGAGCAGTACCTCGGGGCGACAGCGCGGCGACACGGGAGCAACACGGGCGGAGGCGCGGAGCAGCACCAGCACGCGACGGGGACGGGGAGGCCGGAGGCGGCGGAGCAGCCCGAGGCAGGGGAGGGGAGGGCGCGCAGCAGCACGGCGGGGCGCAGCAGCACGTCGGGGACGGGGACGCGGCCGGAGCAGCACCTCGGGGCGACGGCGCGGCGGCACGGGAGCGTGGAGGCGGAGATCGAGCGAGGCACGAATTTGGGGAAGTTGTGAAATTTTCGGGGCGCAAACGAATCAAAACGACGCGGAAAGGACCTTTGGTCCCGGTTCCAGCCACGAACCGGGACCAAAGGTCTGTCCGGGCCGCGAAATATTGCGCGCGAAGCCCAGCGGGCCTTTGGTCCCGGTTGGTGTTAAGAACCGGGACCAATGGTCTTTTTTTTGTTTCTTATTTCTAGTTTCTTTTTCTGTTTTCTTTTTTGTTTCTTTTATATACTTTGTTTTCTTTTTTAAATATATGAATTTTTACATGCTTTTGGAATTGTTTTTTCTAGTTTATTCTAAAATGTTCCAATATTTAAAAAATGTTCCAATATTTGAAATTCATTATCTTTTTATTATTTAAAAATTCATATATTTTTATAGTTTCATTTAATTATTTGAAAATCATATCTTTTAAAATGTTCCAATATCTATTGATTTAATTATCTACAAAATTGAAACAAAATGCATGTTTGATTGTTTTTCATATAATTTGAATTTATGACAAATTCATTTTTTTAATTATAGGTGAATTCATTTAATTACAAAATTTGGAATTTGAACTCCATTAAGTCATTAATTAAACTTATAAATTCAATATCTTTTCATCTGTTTATCAAAAAAATGCAATTAAAATATCAATATTCATTAATTAAACTTATATATTCATTGAAGTCCCAAGGAGGCGGGCCGTCCCCCTCGTACCTGGCGAGACCCAATATTTTGCATACATATGCATGAATATCACACACATCTCCGGAAGTTGATAGTTTAGGTCGCAAGTTTTCAAAAGCAAGTAGTAACCTAAACTACGATCACAAACAAGAGAACTGCAATGGCGATCACAGACTCTGAAACTAACTTCGACCGGTTCCTGAGCCACGGGGTGCTGAGCCGCCGGCGCTGCGCATCCAAAGAGAAGGAACCCTCACAGGGTCATAGCTCACGTGAGAAGGAACCCTCTGAAGAAACGACCACCTACTATCATACTGCCTATCCAATAGCTACATGTAGCGACGGACATGCTCATCCTCCTCCTTGATACGGCGAGGTACCACCTCCTCGGAGGCCGGCTCCCTCTGCACCGAGCGTGGCTCACGCGACTGCCACCACAGAAGATCCGGATCGACGACGTCACCCGGATTCCTTACCAAGCTGCTCGTCCCGGAAGGTAGCACCTCCTAGTGCCAGCCCGGTGGAGCCCAGTCCCGCACATCGCCCCTCTGGTCCAACATGGACATCGTCGCCGACACCTAATTCAAAAACCCCTAAGTCAAAATTTAGTTACAATGGAAGAGTGATGAGGTTGCAGATATGAGTTTAGATGTGATATGGCAATGGCGGCCAAGCCTACATATATATAGTGAGAAATTACGGGAAGACGAAGGCGGGAAGTGGTGGAAGAAGCACACGGATCGTGTGTTTCCTTCGAGCACTTGTGGGCCGTTGGATCGGAAGCACACGGATCGTGTGTTTCCTTCGAGCGCTTGTGAGCCGTTGGATCAGGGCCTTTAGTACCGGTTCGTGTTACCAACCGGGACTAAAGAAGCATACGGATCGTGTGTTTCTTTCAAGCGCTTGTGAGCCGTTGGATCAGGGGTGTGTTTCTTTAGAGCGCTTGAGAGCCGTTGGATCAGAAGCACACGGATCGTGTGTTTCCTTCGAGCGCTTGTGAGCTGTTGGATCAGGGCCTTTAGTACCGGTTCGTGTTACCAACCGGGACTAAAGAAGCACACGGATCGTGTGTTTCTTTCAAGCGCTTGTGAGCCGTTGGATCAGGGGTGTGTTTCTTTAGAGCGCTTGAGAGTCGTTGGATCAGAAGCACACGGATCGTGTGTTTCCTTCGAGCGCTTGTGAGCTGTTGGATCAGGGCCTTTAGTACCGGTTCATGTTACCAACCGGGACTAAAGAAGCACACAGATCGTGTGTTTCTTTCAAGCACTTGTGAGCCGTTGGATCAGGGGTGTGTTTCTTTTGAGGGCTTGTGAGCTGTTGGATCTGCACTCCCACCTCATCCACAGGTACACCTTCTAATCGCCTATAAATAGCGACGTCCCTGCAGCGAAACGGCACACAACGAGCGTCTACCTTTACCACCGAACCCAATGGTTGGATTTAGCCTACCCGCTGGCATGTTCCCTAACACAAGCCCTCGGGTAGGTTGAATCCAACCACTGGATTAGGGTGACACAATGATGAATTGCCGAGGAGGTGGGAGTGGTGGTGGTGGAAGTGGTAGCCATGCCCCTCGGTCGGATCCAAGTAGCTGCAAGGCGCTCTGATGATCTACAACATTCCCAACACTTTTTGGGACGGTTGTTAGATCATTAGAGAAGTATTGCGGCTGCTTGGATCGAAGGTCGATTTGCTGCTCACTTCACATCCCTCAACAAAATACTTGCGGCTGTTCTATCTACAAAATACTTCAGTTCATCGACCGAATACAAATCATTCGGATTCCCGTCATACAGCCCAACGGTGCATTTGATATGCAGGCACTCACGAGCCACCGTTGGGCTGTATGACGGGGAAACCGTGTGCATTTGATAAAAGGTTTAATACATTAATTATTACACATCACCACCAACATCCCTATCTAGTGTGTGTCCCTTTCTTCTTCGTGTGTGTCCCTTTCTTCTGATTGCGCCGCAACCATGGACAATCTTCATCATTCAACACGATGGTTGGGTCAGTTTTCACCGTGAAGGGGGGAATTTCATGAAAATTATTGTAATCTTCCGACATGTCCGTCTTGTCCTCCACTCCTACGATGTTTCTTTTTCCTGAAAAAACTATGTGGCGCTTTGGCTCATCGTATGATGTATTCGCTTGCTTATCTTTTCTTTTTTTTCGGTCTGGAAGACATCTCCTTCACATAGAAAACCTGGGCCACGTCATTGGCTAGGACAAATGGTTCGGTGTCGTACCCAAGATTTTTGACATCCACCGTAGTCATTCCGTACTTCGGCTCTACATTTACCCCGCCTTCCAGGTTGAACCATTTGCACCTGAACAAAGGTACCTTGAAAGAAGGTCCATAGTCAAGTTTCCATATCTGCTCTATGTAACCATAATATGTGTCCTTTTTCCCATTGTTGTTTGTTGCATCAAAGCGAACACCACTGTTTTGGTTGGTGCTCTTCTTATCTTGGTCGGTCGTGTAAAATATATTCCCATTTATCTCGTACCCTTGAAAAGTCAATATAGTCGACGATGGTGCTTTGGCCAACAAGTATAATTGTTCTTCAACAGTGTTGTCATTAATGAGACGTGTTTGCAACCACCCGCTGAAAGTCTTCATGTGTTCTCTTTCAATCGATTCTCCAGGCTTCTCCGGGCATTTAGAGCGTAAAATATTCATGTGTTCCTGGATATACGGAGCCACCAAGATGGAATTATGTAGAACTGTGTAGTGTGCTTGATTGAAAGAATCCCAGTCCTTACACATTATTGCTTTTTTTCCTAGCGTGCCTATTCCACGCAGTCTCCCCTCATGGCGCGATTGAGGAACACCGATCGGCTTAAGGTCAGGAATAAAGTCAACACAAAACTCAATTACCTCCTCTGTTCCATAGCCCTTGGAGATGCTTCCTTCAGGCCTAGCACGGTTATGAACGTATTTCTTTAAGACTCCCATGAACCTCTCAAAGGGGAACATGTTGTGTAGAAATACAGGACCGAGAACGTTAATCTCTTCGACTAGGTGAACTATAAGGTGTGTCATAATATTGAAGAAGGATGGTGGGAACACCAACTCGAAGCTGACAAGACATTGGACCACCTCCCTCTGTAAACCTGGTAGAGTTAATGGATTGATCACCTTCTGAGAAATTATATTGAGAAATGCACATAGCTTCACAATAGGTACTCGAACATTTTTCGGTAGAAGCCCCCTCAATGCAATCGGAAGTAATTGTATCATAATCACGTGGCAGTCATGAGACTTTAGGTTCTGAAACTTTTTCTCTACCATGTTTATTATTCCCTTTATATTCGACGAGAAACCAGACGAGACCTTGATACTGCTCAGGACTTCAAAAAAGATCTCCTTCTCTTCTTTGGTAAGAGCGTAGCTGGCAAGACCTTGATACTTATCTGGATTCAGGTGGTCGTCTCGTTCGTGCATACGTTGGTGGTCCTGTTGTGATTCCGGTGTATCTTTTGTTTTTCCATACACACACAAGAAGCTTAGTAGGTTCACGCACAGATTTTTCGTCATGTGCATCACGTCGATTGCAGAGCGAACCTCCAGTATTTTCCAATAGGGTAGATCCCAAAATATAGAGCACTTCTTCCACATGGGCACGTGTCCATCAGCGTCATTCGAAACAGATAGACTGCCAGGACCCTTTCCAAAGATTACTTTTAAGTCCTTGACCATGTCATATATAACATCACCATTAGGTAATTTAGGATTCGTCCGATGATCTAGCTCACCTTTGAAATGCTTGCCATTCTTTCTTACGGCATGCCCTTTTGTAAGAAATCGTCGATGCCCCAGGTACACATTCTTGTTTCCCATATGTATACTTTCAGTCTCACCTAAACAGTGCGTGCATGTATTGTATCCCTTGTTTGACTGTCCTGAAATGTTACTAAGAGCAGGCCAATCATTGATGGTTACAAACAGCAACGCTCGTAGGTCAAATTCCTTTTGTTCGTGCTCATCCCACATAGGTACACCTTCGTCACGCCACAACTGTAAAAGTTCTTCAACCAATGGCCTCAGGTACACATCAATGTTGTTGCCCGGTTGCTTCGGGCCTTGGATGAGCACTGCATCATAATGAACTTCCGCTTCATGCACAACCAAGGAGGAAGGTTATAAATACACAGAGTCACGGGCCAGGTGCTATGACTGGAGCTCTGCTCCCCGAAAGGATTAAAGCCATCTGTACTTAGCCCAAATCTTAAGTTCCTTGCGTCAGCTGCAAATTCCGGGAACTCCCTGTCGATTTTTCTCCACTGCGACCCATCGGCGGGGTGTCTTAACATCAGGTCTTTCAAACGGTCTTCTTTGTGCCATCGTAACAACTTTATATGCTCTTTGTTTTGGAACAAACGTTTCAATCGTGGTATTATAGGAGCATACCACATCACCTTGGCAGGAACCCTCTTCCTAGGGCACGGCTCACCCTCAACATCACCAGGGTCATCTCGCCTTATTTTATACCGCAATGCACCGCATACCGGGCATGCATTCAAATTCTCGTACTCCTCACCACGGTAGAGGATGCAGTCATTGATGCATGCATGTATCTTCTGCACCTCTAATCCTAGAGGGCAGACAACCTTCTTTGCTTCGTACGTACTGGGGGTAATACGTTATCCCTTGGAAGCATCTTCTTTATTATTTTCAGCAATTTTTCAAATCCCTTGTCAGATGTACCATTCTCTGCCTTCCATTGCAGCAATTCCAGCGTGGTACCAAGCTTTTTCTGGCCATCTTCGCAAGTTGGGTACAACAATTTCTTGTGATCCTCTAACATGCTCTCAACTTCAACCTCTCGTTTTCACTTCCGCTGTTTATCTGTGCATCAAGAATGGCCCGACCAAAATCATCATCGTGCTCATCAACAATGGGCTCTTCTTCAGCTTCGTCTTCCCCCATTGCAGTATCACCGTCTTCGGTGAACGTAGGATAGTTGTCATTATCCTCTTCTTCTTCATTTTCTTCCATTATAACCCCTCTTTCTCCGTGCTTGGTCCAACAATTATAACCGGACATGAAACCATGCTGCAACAGGTGGACGTGAATGGTTTTTGAGGTAGAGTAATCCTACGTATTCTTGCAGACGCTACATGGACAAGAAATAAAACCATTCGACGGCTTGTTTTTCTCAGCCACACGGAGAAAATAATGCATGCCATTAATATAGTCGGGAAATCGTCGGTCACTGTACATCCATTGCCGGCTCATCTGCATTATATAAATATATCAAAAACTATTGCACTACATCAAGAGTATATAATAGTGACCAAATTAATTAATACAAGTTCATCACATTAAAACCAAAGTAAAGTAATTGTAATGCATAGTCCTCATAAAACATACATTAATTGAAACTAACATACAACTATCTAAATAATTTAAATCCAACACCAAATGCGATCAAAATCGCAACTAAGGTAACTACTGAACCAACAACATAATGGTACCAAGCCTCCTGACTAATGGCATATTTTCTAATCTTTTTAATCTTCAAGCGCATTGCATCCATCTTGATCTCATGGGCATGTGCGACGTCGGCAAGCTTGAACTCGTGTTCATCGATGATGTCGGCAAGCTTCAACTCCAATTTCATCTTCTCTTCTAGGCATTGCAGACGAAGATCTTCACTTCTTTCCAATTTTGCTTTCAAATCATTGTTTCCTTTTACAAAAACTCGACAATAGGGTCGGTTGGAATTTCCGGTTCAACTACCTCCTAGATAAAAGTGTCTATGTCAAGTTGGTAGGTATAGTTGTTTTAAACACGAAATGAAACAAATAGTTATGAAAATATACCACATCCGAATCATAGACCGGACGAGGGCCGACGGGGGCGGATATCAAAACCATGACACTATACATATAAAAAAAACATAAGAAAAATATACAAGAAATAAATATGCTTTTAAATCATACATGTCATTTTTCTTAAAATAGAAGATAAAGAAAAAAAGCTCACCGAGGTGGTGCCGGTGACGGGACGACGCGGGCTATCGACGGCGGTGAGGACGGGACGACACTAAAATCCACAAATAATAAATTAATTTGAGCTCAAAATGCAAATAAAAAATAAACTCTCTAACTTAGGCATTTCATCAAACACCTAGCTAGCACTACAAAAAATGAAATGAGCTAAACTAGCAATGAAATGAGCTAAATTTGCAACTTCGGAGGAAAGGATGATGTTGCTAACCCTTGAATAGATGGGGTGCCTTTAATCCTCACAAGTGGTGCAAAAAATGGGGATTAACTTGAGTGAGGGAGAGGAAATGGAGGAGAAATGAGTGATGAACTCGAGCTCAAAATGGTGGTGGCCTCGGGTGGAAGATGATATATGTGCAGGGAAGGCTCCCTGCCGGGGGTCCCACGGCTGCGGCAAACGCCAGCCGCATGTGCTAACCCTTTGGTCCCGGTTCCAGCCACGAACCGGGACCAAAGGTCCAAATAGAACCGGGACCAAAGGTCCCCGGCGCCCCGGCCGATGGAACCGGGACCAATGCCCCCTTTGGTCCCGGTTCTTTATTCTTCCGGGACAAAAGGGCAAAACCGAAGCCCTATTTTCTACTAGTGTTTGTAGCTTGATAATTATAGTACGAACCTTGTTGAGTGGAATCATTGTCTCGGAATCGAATTTTCTTTTGGTGATTTAACACAAAAAAGTTTAGGTGATTTTTTCCGTACGTTCCTAGTCTTTTTTAGTCAAACTATTTTAGAGAATTTAAATAAATACTTTGTGGTTTGTCTATTTCTCTAGGGTGAGAATCATAAACCCACAAAATAAAGTATCATCGGGAAAAAAATGCGTAAGTCGATATTCGAGCTCTTTACATGCCTCTGTTCTCTTGCAAAAATATGAGGCCTGAATTCACTATCTCGGTCTTCTAGTCCAACGAATCTCATAGACTTAGCAGTGTCAACGAAAACTCTCGAAAAAAAGCATATCATGTCCTCATATGTAAATAAAGTAAGTTAGGAGGGTGTATTTGTGAGGGCGCAAAACATAAGCTATCACCAGATTTATTTACGCGGGCCCAGCAATGTTGCCTCCAAATCCAGATCAACAGCATAGCTCCGTTGGTTCTCAAAGCCATGGAAAAAACCAAACCATCTTCCATTCCAACGAGTGAGAAACCGGGAATCACGCGCTGGCTATGATCTTGACCAGCTAGCTAGCCGATCACGATCTTGCTAAGTTCTACATATGGCAACGTCTCTATCGCTTTCAAACACTTATATACTACCTCCGTTCTATAATATAAAAGATGTTTTAGGCCTTTTCCACATTCGTATTTGTACCATATATATCTAGATATGTTTTAGTATATGTGTTCACCCACTTTTCATTCTTTTAGTCCGAATAACATGTAAAACATCTAAAACATCTTATATTGTGGAATGGAGAGAGTAGTATAGTACGTTATTACTACTCAAAATGGATTTGTGGTGGTGAATGTATTTGGTTTATAGCCACCACAGAAATGCTGTAATTTTCGAACAAGTCAGTACGTAAGTCAACGTCGTCTTACGCGTGCCGACTACATATACACGCTTGTACTCCATTTCCGCGAACCTCACCCAGGTGAGAATTTCAGGAATTGCGTACGTGTAGATAGACTGTCTTAATCGTGCAGATTTAATTAGGTCAGGTCAAGGACTGCTCATCTTAATATGAAAAGCACATATGAGCGGTTAAAGAATTCGTTAGCTAGCTGGGGACAAGAAGACTAATAACATGGATTCAATAAGGCGTTGAGAAGACTTGACGCGTCGTCATGATCCCATCCTGACATCAGTTGGCCTAGCTATCTTGTCTATCCAACTTGACTTTGTTTGCCATATATCAAACAAACGGTTTTGCTAAAACAATAGAAAATGCATTAGTTTGTTGTTTAACCCTTCATATGGATTTAATTACTATCTCATTTAATATTATTTTTAAACTTTAACTAACTTGAAAAATATAGATAGCACAAGGACAATGACGAGATAGGATTTGACCACGCCGATTAACTCAAGCACACATATTTAAAACAAGTAGGGTCAACCAATCCAATCCACATCCTTATATTTAAATCGTAAATTCGAAATCAGTTCGGGTATCGTTACACACTGAAGAATTCGAAATCCACATCTGACTAAGGCCCCGATTGGTTCGATGTATTAGCTCCGTAATCGGTCCGTTAATTTTACGGACCTCGCTAGGTCCGTGTTTTTTTTACGAAGCTTCCCGTCATTTTAATCCGCTGGTCGAAATATACCTCGTTCCCAAGCGGGGCCTAACCCATCGGATGTCGCCTTGATGCGCATGAAACTAAACAAACTAAGGAAAGAAGGCAAGGTGGAAAGGCATGAGCCGTTTTATGATAACGGTCGGTACTATGCGGACCCCTTGTGAATCAATGCTTCGGTCGCTAGGGTGAGTATCCACTGGCATCCAAGTTACAGCGAAAACTTCATGGAAAAGCCAAATCTGGAAGTTTTAAACAATTCTAAAATTTAAAAAGCTATATTAGAAACATAATGTTTTGTAAACATGTGAAATTTGCAGTTCAAACACATATTCCCTTGAGAGGTAAGAAACAAAATATTATGCATGGACAATGACGTTGTACTACTTTGTCGCTATTCATTTTGCTGAATTTAGTATTTTCATATGCTCCAAGTAAATCTGGTTTTGAACTTCAAATTTCACATGGTTGTTGAACATCACCTCTCCAACACACTATATTCATTTCAGTTTTTTTCATAAATTTAGAAATGTTGTTTTCAATTCGTCTTGCCCATGTGCCAAGTTCAAACTATTTTTAATTTTCCCATGAAGTTTGTGAGGCTAAGTACTTTCGAGATCTGAATATCAATACTGTTAAAAATAAAAAGTTATTTTTGTAGATTTTTTACATAGTTTGCATCAAGTGAGCTTCATGACATATGGATAGTTTCCTACAACATTTCAGAAACCAAATATAAGCTCTCACCCTAGGGAAATCGTAATCTCTACCTTTGTTATGAGAGCGAGCTCTTAGAACTTGGGTACATTGGTACATTTTAAAAAAAACTTGGCACATAATTTGAATTTCGAGTTTAAAAATTTCAAAAAAAAATCAAGCATACTTTTCGAAAAGCTAGGACCATTTTGTGACATGTATGAAAAAAATAGGAAAATAAGTGTTTTGTGATTTATTTTTTCTCATCTCTTTCACATTAGTTGCAAATGGTTATATTGTTTGTGAAAAAATACATTTCTACCTACAATGTGCGTGGTATTGTTCATACTTACTGAAAACAGGTACATATATGATTTTTCATTTGAGGACACCTATCAAAAACAAGTAACACATGCATGCACGCATATGCTCCTTGGTATCCCGGTGGCTGTTTTAGGACACCTAACCCTCGCTATCCTTTCCATTTTCAAAGACACACTGACCCCAGCTCTTTTGGCTTAATTAGGAGACTGGCTGGCCTGTCCGGCTGTGACGCCACTCCAGTAGCTCGATCGTCATCATTTTCTTAAGATGGGATCACCATCGTTGGCATCATGCATGTTTCACGATATCTCCTAATCGATCGACCGGTCCCTTTGTCTCTGAGGTCTGAGCTAATCTTTATCCATTTTCTTTTGTAGAAATCAATCCTTGTGATCAACTTTTCAAAACTTTAATAGCCAACATGCAAAAATCAATCAGGTATGGCTACTCATATTGAGAATAGAAGAAAATCTAGATGAACAAAACAGAAAGAAACCGCAACACCCCATTTCTTCAGTTCTTTTGGAGAGAAATTACTATGCATAGTTAAAAATGTCACATATGTTTTATTTTATTCTGCGCATTCTTGACTTGGAGGTCCATCGATTCAAAAAGCCGACCTGGTCCGAGTCAAAGTGTGCGTGGATATATAATGGATACAAATATATAAGTTGACCTGACCCAACCACCTAAGGATATCCATTTATTTTGATAAACAACCTATAGCTAAACTTGTGTCTTTGATTTATTGATGGCTCGTAGTAGCTCATTTTGACTTTGCGTTATTGCTACTACGGCTTTATGCTCATAGGTCATAGCTAGTTCAAGGACTAAACAGTTATTAAGTAGAACGTGCTTCAAGCGTAGCTACAGAAACAGTCAGCTCAACGTTTTTCGTTTTGAGCGAACATTTGGAAAAGCTGAGCACGTTCTAAAATCTCAATCGGTTTCGGAATGTCTCGGCCTGAGAGCAAAACTGCCGGAAAAGGCCCGGCCCGGCCCAGCCGAGCCCACGAAGGGCCTGAAAACAACCCCTAGTTCAGCCGTGCTACTGGGAAGTACCAAAACCCTACCCCGCTCTCTTCCCACCCCCTCCTCCTCCTTCCTCTCTCAGCCTCTGCCGCCCACTCCGATCCGCCCTACCCGCGCCGCCGCGCTCACGGCTGCCGCCGCCGCGGCCGTCCAGCAGCCATGTCGATCCGCATGCTGAACCAGAACGCGGAGGTGCTCAACAAGTCGGCGGCGCTGCACATGAACATCAACGCCGCCAAGGGCCTCCAGGAGGTGCTCTGCACCAACCTCGGCCCCAAGGGCACCATCAAGATGTAAGCGCCTCTCCCCCTCCCCGCTAGCCCTAGGCGCCAGATGTAAGCGGCCAAGCGAAAGTTCTAGATCGCGCTTCGGATCACGGCCGCCGCCAGCTCTAGGTTTCGCGTGCCCCGGGTTGGCTAGCTAGGTTTGCGCGGCGTAGAGTGTCCTGCGTCGGCGGATTCTAGGCGCTGTTCGTTCTATCCCCGTTGATCTAGCTCCACGGTTGAAATGGCGGGCGGTGTTTGGGCTGATCTGTGTATTCCCTTCCCAGGGTCTCGTGATCTCTCACTTCTTGAGAGGAGGGGGTATTGTCCATTTCGATCCCGTTTGGTGTTTCACTGTTCGACAGATTGCTGTTAACTGTTTAGGTTTAGAACCGCAGGGGAATCATGTCATGCCAATCTGCTTTCAGCAATCTGCTGTGAGTTTTGGCTGATGTGGTTTAGTCGTGGTTCGTAACTACTCCCTCCGTTCAATATGGAACAGAGGTTGTAGTAATTATCTAGTCACTGTCAATCTTTTTGAGCTGTTGAAATAGAAAATCATTGGTCCATGGATAGATATTTAGGTAACTCGCCGTCTTTTTTCGCATGGCGACAGTAATATTTACTAGTATATCTGATTGTCTTTGATTTCTGATGCACAGGCTTGTGGGTGGAGCTGGTGACATCAAGCTGACCAAGGATGG
This sequence comes from Puccinellia tenuiflora, assembly GCA_012064385.1. Classification (NCBI taxonomy): domain Eukaryota; kingdom Viridiplantae; phylum Streptophyta; class Magnoliopsida; order Poales; family Poaceae; genus Puccinellia; species Puccinellia tenuiflora. The sequence continues at coordinate 66,566 of QRDG01000350.1, forward strand.
GAACACCCTCTTGAAAGAAATGGTATTAAACATGCTCACACTGACACTTGTGATGGCTTTTTGATGCTCTCTCGTCTGGTTTCTGAGTTTTTTTGTGTTGCTATTTGCAGCAAATCCAGAACCCGACAGCAATCATGATTGCAAGGACAGCGGTGGCGCAGGATGACTCGAGCGGTGATGGCACCACATCCACCGTGCTTTTCATTGGGGAGCTTATGAAGCAGTCTGAGCGGTGTATTGAAGAAGGTCTGGTTATTGGATCACATCCCTCTTACCTGCTTTGATGAACTGATCATAGATATGATTGTAGTCACATGAAATTTGCTGTTTGCATTGGAAATATTTGTTAGGCAGCTAGAGAAACTTATAAGCCGTATACAACTAAATGTGATTATCCTTTTCAAATATGTAATGGTAATATTGTGCAATGTGTGGTGTTAATATTTCTTTGCAGTATTCTTCTTTTGGGATCATGGGCTAGTATTCTTTCTTAATTTATCTGAACTAGTTGATTAAGATTAAGAACAGCTACTTTTTACATATTTTTGCAATCTTCACATGTAAACAGAAGTGCCTACACAGATGGCAAAGATAAATAATTGTCGAGCTGTGCCACTGCTAATGGTTTTTAGGTGTGGCATCCCTGAGAAGTAGCAGAACTAATTGGCTGTGTCAATAGCCAACTAAAGATAGAGAGTAACACAGTATAATTCTGAGTATTTTTAAGATAGAGACAACTCTTGTAGCATGATTACGTGCATTTTGTGGATAGTAATGTGCTCTGAACATGCATTTCCCAGTTGGTTGCTACCCAACAGAGCCAAAAAAAAAAAAAAATCAACCTTAAAAACATGGGCCTTCTGCTCTAAAGCTTATAAAATGTTAACTCTAATTGCAGTGCTGTTTCGTAGAAGGAAAACCCTTCTGTTCATATGGTAGCTAGCTCTTTGCTATAAGTTCCTACTGACCAATTGTTATTTTTGCAGGTACTCATCCACGGTTTTTGGTTGATGGCTTTGAGGTTGCCAAGAAAGCATCTCTTGAATTTCTCGAGACATTCAAGACTCTAGTTGTTATGGGTGATCAACCTGACAGGGAGATCTTGAAAATGGTTGCAAGAACAACTCTTAGGACGAAGGTGGTTCCACTTTATTTCATCATTTTTCTCGGTAAACGAATGTGCACATATACCATACTCTCTCACGTAGCATGTTTCACATAAATTTTGCTTTTTTGTAGCTGTATGAAGGATTGGCTGATCAGTTGACTGATATTGTTGTAAACGCGGTAATGTTAGATCTCTTTTATAGTGATTCTGCTGAAGGTTTTTATTCCACAAAAATTGCTTAGCATATTCTATTTTCTCTATGGTCTCTGCCATAGGTCCTATGCATCCGCCAAACCGATGAACCAATTGATCTTTTCATGGTGGAAATAATGCATATGCGCCACAAGTTTGATGTGGACACGCGTCTGGTATGTAATATTTTTCTCATCTTTGCACAATATAACATCCTTCTGAAGTTCATTGATCTTTGGATAAATAGTTTGCATGTATTATCTGTCACAAGCTTGTGAAGATGGCTACCTGTTCATTTTAGTTTTTGGTTCTGTGTATATGTTTTCCTTGCCACACAAAACAAACCTTAGTTATGTAACATCCTTCTGAACTTCATTGATCTTTGGATAAATAGTTTGCATGTATTTTCTGTCACGAGCTTGTGAAGATGGCTACCTATTTATTTTAGCTTTTGGTTCTGTGTATATGTTTTCCTTGCCACACAAATAAACAAACCTTAGTTATGTAACATCAGAACTCTTATTTCGTATCTTTTTTGTAGATTGAGGGTCTGGTCCTTGACCATGGTTCTCGGCACCCTGACATGAAGCGAAGGGCAGAGAATTGTTACATCCTGACAGCTAATGTATCTCTGGAATATGAGAAAAGGTGCGTACTTCTGCATACATTGTTTTGTTGCATACTCTAGTTCCATTAATCACCATAGATGTATTTCTAATTTGGCTGCACCAAATATAAGAAGGTTTTGTACTTGACAAAAGTATCTGGAAACTTGCCTAGAATTGCTCCGACTTTAGTGAACTTCTGTCATTTTCTTGAATGTTATGGGGGCAACAAGTAGTGAACAGCAGCACAGTCTGGTTTTAAATCTTCTTAGATTTCCTGTTATACATGCATCACTGAAGGGAACTGCTTAACTGACAACAGTTTTTCAGTGAAATAAATGCAGGATTCTTCTACTCAAATGCAGAACAAAGAGAAAAGATGGTTTCTGCAGAGAGACGTCAAGTTGATGAACGTGTCCAGAAGATTATTGAATTGAAAAATAAGGTATTTTCTTAGTGCCCCCCTCTTTCGCTCTTGTTTGGAACATATTGTTCACGTGTTTCCATGGTGTGCAGGTTTGCTCAGGAACTGACAAGAATTTCGTGGTGATCAACCAAAAGGGCATTGACCCTCCATCCCTCGATCTCCTAGCTAGAGCAGGGGTAACCACTTCTGTCTTGTTTCTACATGATCGTTCTAATTCACTTTCTATTCAACCCTAATCTGTTCGTGGCTCCAGTTCAGTTAAGAATTTGTGTGTCATTATGTCACCAGCTGAACTTGGAAAATGAAAGTTGAGTGACAATATACCTAATGCTACTCAATAAGCCATAAAACAAGTTAAGTCCCAAGACAAACCCATGTAGAAATGCAACTTCAGCAACCTTCTTTGCCGAGGCATGTTTGCATGGTATGTAACTACACTAGGATTCTAAGAACTAAGCATGGCGATCGATATTTCAAGTGATGACAATGTGTTAAATTCATTCAGCTTTGAATCTCCTCACCTTAATTTTGAAGTGTAACAATGTTTTTGCGGTGGAGCCTTGTTACACTATAAGCTCAAGAATTTGCATGCTGCAGATTATTGCTCTCCGAAGAGCGAAGAGGAGGAACATGGAAAGACTTGTGCTAGCATGTGGCGGTGAAGCCATCAATTCAGTCGACGACTTGACTGAAGACTGTCTTGGCTGGGCTGGGCTTGTCTATGAGCATGTTCTTGGAGAAGAAAAGTACACTTTCGTGGAGAATGTAAAAAATCCCCACTCTTGTACTATATTGATTAAAGGTGAGCTCATTCTCGAGAAACAATAGTATCTTTTACATTACTACCTGTGTGGTGAACTCACTACAAACCAACCTTTTTCAGGACCTAATGACCATACCATTGCACAAATTAAGGATGCCACTCGAGATGGTCTAAGAGCTGTTAAGAATACAATTGAGGATGAAGCTGTTGTGCTGGTATGCTTTCTCAATTTCTCCAGACGTCATCAAAATGAATGTTTGGCTAAATATGCACATTTTAATATCATTTAGCTGAGGTTATGCTAAAGATGTGGGTCACTGACTCTGATTAGGATTTTTTGTTGAGATACTGTTTAAGATTTCCTAGTTCTCACGAGGCGAGAACTTCATGATCTTCTGGATCATAGTAATTTTATTATTATATAATATGCACTTTGGGTGTTATCCTAGTGCATTTAACTTAACTTTTGCTGAGGCATTCCTTGCATTGTTTGTTTGGGTCAGGTATTACACAATTCATATAGAGGAAGTGTTGATGCTAATTGAGATTTTTTTTGTTACTCAACATATTTTCTTGCGGACCTAGGTGCTATTTCACCAGTTGCTTAGAACATCTTTTTTATTGTCGTGGGCAGTCTTATGTTGCTTGAGCATTTTGCTTTGTATCTTTGTTCACCGTTGGCGTCCTGATAATGCACATTTCTCATATATTTTCTATATTATTTGGTACCTGTAGGGCGCTGGAGCATTTGAGATGGCTGCAAGGAAGCATCTTATGGACAATGTGAAGAAAACCGTTAAAGGAGTAAGTGCACCAGACAATTTACATGCCTTTTCTACTGTACCAACATGAGTATGCCGCTGACTTGTAATCTTAACAACAGCGAGCCCAACTTGGGGTGAAAGCATTTGCCGATGCTCTACTTGTTATACCCAAGACGCTAGCGGAGAATTCAGGTTTAGATACCCAAGACGTCATTGTCGCACTTGAGGTATGTCATTTTACCTGTTCTATCTATGGTCTCTCCTTGACACTCTTTATCTCGAGTCAGAAAGTTTCAACTGTATCTGATGTTTCTGACAGAATGAGCATGACCGTGGATTGGTCGTGGGACTGAACCACAACTCTGGGGAACCAGTCGACCCCCAGATGGAAGGCATCTACGACAACTACATCGTGAAGCGCCAGATCATCAATTCCGGGTACGTGATGAAGCCTTTTTCTCAACCAACACATTCTCCAGAAAAAAAAAGTATTATTGTGTGCTGTGTGCTAACCTGACAAACTCTATTTGTGGTGCAGACCCATCATTGCCTCGCAGCTATTGCTTGTGGACGAAGTGATAAGGGCAGGCCGCAACATGAGGAAACCAACCTAAACCTAATGAGCCAGCTCGAGACCTTTTTTTTGTATGGTTATTCTGGTCTCTTACCACTAGTTTGTGCCGATTAGCGAGTGACGCGGGGTGGAATGTTTGGGCTATGGTAGCTGCGTCAAAGAGACTGCACTTTGTGATGCTTATTATGACTCCATACCCTCCTCGGAGCAGAGGGGTAGGTCTTTATTTCTGAGTTGTCGTGGGCAGCTAGGCTGTTGTAAGATGTTGTCTTGTAAATGCTCTATTTTTCTTAAATGGATTCGAGTTCCATCCTGGCGCTCCGGTGTGCAAAATGTTCTTGTGTTGAATTAAGAGTTTAGCTGCTATATTATTTGTGTAGTGTGATTGGTTTGTTGATTCTATTGAGCATGACATAGGATCCGCAACAAGTTTGTGAGGTCGAATTGATGTTTCAGCAAATTGAAAATTCTATCTGGAGCTTGTCGAAAGCATGTACATTCTTCATTCAGTGCTGGGAGAAATATTCTCCAAAATCAAACTGAGCAGCATCAGGTCGTAGCATCCTTGATGACTTGCTCAGAGCAAAGGAATTCTAACGGTTAGCTGAGAGGTTGTCTAACGCGGCGAGGCGACCACCAGGGGCCGGCCATATATATATGGAGAGAGAGAGACGAAGGGAGATAAGGGAGGGAGAGACACCTTGAGGTTTGTGTTGTGCGCAAGTGTACATACTTGGAGTTGCACCGATTGCCGCCACTGCATAGTTCCCGGCCGGGGAGTTGGATCATCATCTCGTAAGTCGTCTTTGAGATGCGTAGGACGACGAGGACATTCGTACTAGAATGCATGTAGAGCGACGCTCGGCACACGCCGGCGAGGTGGGACGCCGTACGGGAGCCAGCAGATGGCGCTTTCGTTGCCGTCGCCGGCGTCCATCCTGACGGGTGGCGGCGCGATCGTTCAGCGCTTTGATTCTGCGGCTCCGTTTTATCTACGGTAGCCCGGCTGGATTTGTTTTTTTTTTCTTTTCTTTTCTACATCACGAGACAAAGGGCCATACCTCTTGGGCTTTGCCACGGTTTAGGCCTGCTCGATCTGGGCTTCGTAATTCGATCCGGATTCCACATGTATATATATACCGGCCCGTCCCGACGACACGCAACCGAGGGCAAGGCTGAGAGACTCGATCGTGAGATAGGTAGATCGATCCATCCAGCCATGGACGACGCCGCCGAGAAGACGAAGCTGCCGCACCTACCTCACGACGTCGTCACGCTGATCCTGGCCCGTCTGCCAGTGGAGTCGCTGGTACGGTTCAGCCTCGTGTGCAGGGCGTGGCGATCCGCCATCTCCGGCGACGCTTCCTTCAGCGGCGCGATCCACCGCCTCCGGAGGAGGAGGCGATTAAGCGGCTGATCTCGTCTTCGTCGTCTTCGCACATACGTTACCTCGGATACTCCTCCGAGCCATACGCAAGACTGGTGCGGGTGATTGAGTGCAACCTCACACCGTCGGGAAGGACCTCGTCTGGACGCTGTGAGCTGCATGCTCCTAGGTCGGTTCGCCTGTCTCTAGAAGCTTGTGGATTTGATGCTCTCCCAACACGAAGAGCGGCGGAAAAAGTGAAGCAGCAATCTGACAGGAAAGATTGTACTGTAGATTGAATTTGTGATTGGGCCTTGTATTCAGTCTGCTTTCACCCCTCACATATGAGAGACGGCTGGCATTTTCGTGTACGAAACAAGTTTGGGTCTAATTGGGATGCTTTGGTCCGAACTTTATTACAATACTAGATGTATCTTATATAGATCCTTTATTTATTTATTTTTGAGGCTGTAAACGAAATCCGATCGAGATGACTCCAAAACAAAATTTGTTGAAAAGACTAACAACTTTGATGTTTGACACCTTTTCATCCGAGGTCATTTTGGTGTCCGTTCGACTCTATTTTTAATTTTGATTCAGATTCCCATATGAATCTCTAGGGCTATGTACGGGATGTGTACACTAGGGTTGCGGAGCAGTCCACGATTCCTCTGTCCCGTTTTTGTTTTGGATCCATACCGCCTCATATTGAGATGATCCAAAAATATCAAGTTGTTCAACTCGAAAGGATGAAAAACTTTCAACATGGGCACGATTTGGTGCAAGCAAGCACTAGTGTGAATGCAACATCTTCCTAGCTAGCTTCATCCTAACTCCTCGCATGCCAGCTCTAATTTTAGTCATCTTCATATCTATCTTGATAGTCTCAGAGAGGTATATTTTAGTGATGGGCTTTAATATTCGATTCAATTCCCTTAAGCGCGTGTGAACCTTTGTGTCTCCTCTTAGCTTGTCTCGTGCCACATTTGGGTGTCATCACATGTCGTCCCCTATGTTTTTCTTTGGCAAATGTTGTGTGTCAAAAAATAACTTGCACCACTATTGTTCTAACTTGTAAAAGGGGTGTCAACACTCCATCGGCCAAATGCTATTAGGACGATAATGTTTTCTTGGCATACATGTGCTTCTTTTCCTTGGAAGACATTAAGCCCCATGTTGATCTTACTCAAACCATCATCATGTAGCCCCGATTTTTTGAAGATCATGTATAGCATAAGAACCACATCGCCACCATCAACAAGCATTTAGCAACATGCCATTCAACTTATGAAGATGATACGCTACCACTGCCCGATGAAGCAAGAGGATGAGAGCATTCTTGTGTGGGTGAAATCCAATAATCCTATACAGTCAACATGACATACCGACCACTCGAGGTTGGTGCTACCTTCGGCCATATCAGTGAAGTTCTCCTCGTCCAAGTTCCACGAATAGTCAGAGTCATATGCTTCGGCTATGTCTTCCTTCACATTACCATAGCCGCCAACCTCGATCAAGTTGACCAGTACGTCCACACCGCGGCTACGAGAACCCCCATGTAACATTGTTGGTTCTAGAAACCAGATCATATCAGCGTGCACCTCGAGGTTGGTGTTGTGTGCTAGTGTCCAACGTAGTTGACCATCAGTCGATTCGGTTAGCATCCATACTAGCTTGGAGGTGTAACTCAATGATTGTGATACATGGTTCTCCGGGGAGTTGGACCATGTCGTAAGTCCTATTTCAGGAACGTAGGATCATGCAGATGTTTCAACAAGAATGCATGTAGAGCGACTCACGTCAATAATGGGATGACCAAAACATTCTCTCTTAGGTAGTTCCAAAATATGCCCTCCAGCCGGTAGCAATGGGACGATCTAACCACCATGTCATAGAGGTGGCTCGGGGCACCACAGACGTGAACTCTTAGATCTCCCACCGCCAGTACACTTCCAAAGGAACCACCTTCCTATGCTTCGCCAACAAACAACTCATGTACTAGCTCGTCTTCATGGAGGAGGAACACGTCCTAGTGCAATGATGATACGTCTCAAACGTATCTATAATTTTTGAGTGATCCATGCTAGTTTTGTGATATTGTCACATGTTTTTACTATCAAATATATCATTTTTATGCATTTTGTCGGACTAACCTATTAACAAGATGCCAAGTGCCAGTTCCCTGTTTTTGCTGTTTTTGTATTTCAGAAAAAGTCACAACAGGAAATATCGTCGGATTGCCCTCAAAATTTACGGAGATTTTTTATGCGACAGGAAGACACACTTGGACCAAAAGGCGACCTGGGGGGCCACCCAGGGGCCAGGGGCGGGTGGCAGTCGTGTCCCCACCTTGACCCGCGGGTGGGGCCCGCCCCTGCCCTCTGGGCACCGCCTCGGCCCCCTCCGACGCCTATAAAATCCCTTTTGACCTAAAAACGACGGGGCGGCCATTATTTTCCAGAAACTCGACCCCGACGCGCCATCACCGAAAACGCTAGTTCGGGGTCCAATCTGAAGCTGTTTCGGCACCCTGCCGGAGGGGGGATCGACCGCCGGAGCCATCTCCATCGACACCGCTGCTTCCCGCGATGAGGAGGGAGTAGTCCCTCACCGGGGCTGAGGCTTATACAAGTAGCTATGTGGTTATCTCTCTCTCCCATGATGTGATCTTCGTTGTGATCATGAGCTTTGTTAGTATAGTTGAATACATGATGTTTCCCTATGTGTAATGGATATGATTTTGCTCAAGTGATGTTATTTAGTACAATTTTCGGAGTCACCGTTGTGATCACGGTATCTCGGTGACAGTGTGGGTGCCGTGTGTGACTCTATGGATAATAGATTGGAAGGATCTTCATCATGAGTTTGTTCTTTATTATTGTTGGATTGAATAGATCATGAGGTTTCTTGATGCTTGTGTTATTGAAGAAAGAGACTATTCAATAAATATGTTGTGGTGTTTGTTAGTATTATATTTGGATGCGGATAGTGACAGCATGAAGTGTCCATAGATGTGGAATACGAACTTTAAGGTGTGATTTTCGTAGCCCTACACAATTCTCATCCTATTTGATGCACGAAAGAATGATCTCCGAGTAACGTCTACCATGCATGTGTTTTTGTGGAACTATTATGTGTTTAATTATGTTAATGATGTTGAGAGTAGTCACTAGTGAAAGTATGAAGCCTAGGCCTTGTTTCCAAGCATTGATACACCGTTTTTAGTCACTTTTGTCACTTGTTTGCTTGCTGCCATTTTTATTACAGAATTACAAAATCACCTTTTACCATCCATATCACTTGTATTTTACCATCTCTTCGCCGAACTAGTGCACCTATACAACTTACAATTGTATTAGGTGTGTTGGGGACACAAGAGACTTCTTGTATCTTAATTGCAAGGTTGCTTGAGAGGGATATATTTGACCTCTACCTCTTGTGGATTCGATAAACCTTGGGTTACTCACTTAAGGGAAATTTTCCGCTGTCCTACAAACCTCTACGCTTGGAGGCCCAACAAGTCTACAAGAATAGAAGCGTGTAGTAGACATCAAGCTCTTTTCTGGCGCCGTTGCCAGGGAGGTAAGGTAAACGGTACTCACACTCCGACGACGAAGCTAATTTCTAGCATTGTTGTTGGGGAGGTGAGTACTTGAAGGTATCTTCTTTAGATCTTGCAATTAAATCTTTTTGTTTCTTGTTTTTATTTCACTAGTTCGGTTTAATGGAAAACAACAAAAAATTAGAGAGCTTTATGAAATTTATCTTGAAACAACAACTGGCTCACCCTTTGCCCAATGCATCTGAAAGTGTAGCAGATCATCATCCTGGTTAGCAGTGGCAACTGGATTATATAAATAGTTATCACTTATATCCGTCCTATTTGCAGCCACTCGTAGTATCTTGCTGTCAATTCTTATCTTGCCTGAATGGTCAAAGCAAGAGCACATATCATGTTTTCTAGTTGTTGCTTCTGCAAACATTTCACTACAAGCAACCCCTTCCGCTCTAGAGGCTAACTCAGCAAGCATCTTCTCCGAAAACAAGCATTTGAGCTCCAGAACTGAACCATCACATGCACCTTTTCGCTTTAAGCAACATATGCTACCATCACTCTTTGCTTCCCATTGTAGCATAGATCTATGTGGGTTTTCAACAGCCAACATGTGATTGCAAGATTCGGCATCCGCGCGCCTCCTCAAAGATTTCTGAATCTCATCACTTGTCCCCAAGACATTACCTAAAGTATAATCCTTGCCTCTATTTTTGTACTCCATAATCTTTACAGCTTCTCCTCCAGATATTTGACCTTTACGAAGCTCTCAGCAGCAGAAAAGGCACAAGTCAACTTCGCACACTTTGCAGCTTCTATGAAAATCAACTATAGAAGTTTCGCAGTTAGAGCTGCAACGGATGAATGCAAAAATTCAGATTCTGCTCCGATTAGATTTGACATAAAGTAAACAGGGAGAGATCTTAACCAGTAAAAATTCTCATCAGGATAACAATATGTCTGTTCCAACTTTATTTCATTCATTGGCACACCTGTAAAGAAAATCAGATGAACATTTATACACATCAAATTACAGCTCGTGTCATGGTCCTAGAACACCATACCTCGTATATGTGCTTCCAATTCCTTCTCCTCCATCTGCTCCTTTTGCAGATCTCTTAACCAAGGAAGCAATGAGCCTAAAATATGGCAAGCATAACGAATTTGACTCTCCGGAGAAATTTCCTTTTTGGGGAGCTGGTTCATGAAGAATGGCATAACGCATTGAGGAGGAACACTCGAGGGAAATAATTTAAACACAACAAATGGTAATCCTGCAAAGAGGGCAGGAGATGCTAAATGCAAACCTCTCTTGTCATTCTTAAGCAGGCCTTGCAATTACAACTCTTGCGACAATAGGGGCATTTTTCAGCAACTTCATCTTCTGATAAATTAGGATACCTATACACCAAAAATAGGTATATTCATCATAAATAGGTATATGATTAAAATATATTTCATCATGAATCCAATAAGACTAATTTGGTCACATAAATGTTGGTGCTTATTTGTATAAACATGGTCAAACTTAAAAAAAGTTTGACTTTCCAAGAAAGCTGGAAGCACACTCTTTCTAGGACGGAGCGAGTAGTCGTCTTCTCGTCGACTTAAAAAATAGCAGTTGTACCCACACAAAAGGGAAGTGTATGCATACAGAAAATTTAATAATGTTTGATAAATAGAGGGGCATTTAAGTTATTATAACAACGATTTCATAACCAAAGGGTAGGTGTTGTGCAATCAAACTAGTAAAAAACAAGATTCAAAAATTGGCACACCATTTTGCTATACATGGCTCACAGAAGCGCTTCTTATTGCATGACTTGCACCAGACAACCCTCCCCCTGTTATTTTTCTGGCACTGGTGGCACATCAGAGCATTTTCCCCAGTCAAGTTCTTCTTCCGGATCTAGAAAATCAAGACAACGAGAAGTTCATTACACTAACCAAAATAACTACCCAAAAACTACTACATAAACAACTTATGCAAGAAAATAAACAGTTGAAATATGTCGTCATACTTGGAAGTTGGAACATAACATAGAGCCTGTGAATAGATGTTCAGTTATTTGACAAACAAAGCTAAGGACAGACCCTGTGCATAGGCTCCCACACAAGGTGGGGCCTGGGGAGGGATTATAGAAACCTAGTCTTACCCCTGCAAAGTGTAGTGCGGGGAGGCTGGTTCGAACCAAGGACCTCTTGGCACAAGTGGGGAGGACCTCATCACTACACCAAGGCCTGCCCTCACAAACAACAGCTAAGATATTTGGCCATACGTCTATAGTTAGCTATGGCCAGATAAGTGGTTATAAAACCATTCCACAATGAGGTCTTGCAGCGGAAGCTGGATAATTTACCTTATTGGTATCCTCCATCGGAGAATCGGGCCTTGCTGGGTCCCCTTTTTTTTCAACATAACTACTCTTGGGCTTGTTAAGAGGTGTTGGGAATATGCCCTAGAGGCAATAATAAAATGGTTTATTAAGCATATTCACGTTTATGATAATAGTTTATTATCCATGCTATAATTGTATTAAATGGAAACATAATACATGTGTGGAATATAAACACCCGGAGTCCCTAGTGAGCCTCTACAGGACTAGTTCGTTGATCAAGAGATAGTTAGAGTTTCCTAACTATGGACTTGTTATAGTCACTTGATAACGGAGTCATATCATTAGGAGTAATGGTGTGATGGACATGACCCAAATAAAGAGTTGCAATTAATCGTGTCACAAAAGTTTTGTTGTCAACACTTTTAATATGCCAAATATAGTTTCCTTAGACCATGAGATTATATCACTCCCGTTCACCGAGGAATACTTTGTGGACATCAAACGTCACTTCATAACTGGGTGATTATAAAGGTGGCTTTCAGGTATCTCCGATGGTGGGTTGTTGGGTGATATGAATCGAGAATGGGATTTGTCCCTCCATGTGACGGAGAAGATATCTCCAGGCCTTCTCGGTAATATAGCATCAAAAGTCTGCAGACATGTGATTAGGTTGTAATCACAGGGATCCTATATTATGGACGAGTAAAGAGAACTTGCCGGTAACGAGATTAAACTAGACATGGGGATGTCAACGATTATATCTCGGGCAAGTAAAATATCGTGAGACAAAGGGAATCATATATGAGATTAATTGAATCTCCGGCATTGTGGTTCAATCGAGAAAAGGTTTTCGTTGAGTGTATAGGAATTAATATGGGCATCCCGGTCCCGCTATTAATTATTGATATGATCATGTCTATGCATTCTCGAACCCGTAGGGTCACACACTTAACGTTCCGATGAAATTAGGTTTTTGCGATGAATTAAATGATGAAACGAACGAATGGTGATTCGGAGTCTTGGATGGGATCCCGGACGTCACGAGGATTTCCGGAGGAGTCCGGAGAATAAGATTCATATATGGAAAGTGGTTTCCGGAGGTTTCGGAAAGGTTCCGGAAATTATTTATAGGGTACCGAAGGTTCCGGAATGTTCTAGAAGTGGGACCACATATTGTATGGGGCCCACATGGACCAAAGGGGTGCTGCTGGCCACTTGGGCTAGCCGCACCACTCAATGGCCCATATGGGCTGCGACATAGGAAAGGGGGGAATCCCACTCCTAGTTGGACTAGGAGTTGGGCCCTCCACCCTTTAGGAAAGGGAGCCCAAGGAGGAGTCCTAGATGGACTCCAACTTGGGGGGCAAGGCAAGAGGGGGCCGGCCGGCCCCTGCCCCAGCCCTAGCCGCCACCTATAAATAGGGGGGGGAGGGAGGGGTGCGGCACACCCTTGTGGCTGCCGCCCCTTGCACCCTAGCCGCACCACCCTCCACCCCTAAACCCTAGCCGCGCCACCCCTTACCCCGAAGGGCTGCCGCCGCCTCTCCTCCATCTAGAGCTGCCGCACCACCTCTCCCCGAAGGGCTGCTGCGCCACCTCTACCTCTCCCTCTCCTCTTGCTTGGCTTGGCGAAGCCCTGCTCGCGGAGATCGTCATCATCACAGGCACTACCGTCGTGCTGCTGAGATCATCAACGCCACGTCTTCTTGCTTGCGGGGATCAAGGAGTCGACGTCTTCATCGAGCCGTACGTGTGGACGCTGCGGAGGTGCTGCCCGTTGCTGCACTTCACCGGATTGGATCTCGAGGATAATACATCTCCTCGCGACTAGACGAGTCTAGTTGCGGGGATCGACTAGTCAACCCCTGCACCGACAAAACGCGTTTGTTGATCTTCAAGGGTAAGAGATTGGATCTCACCTTCGCTATCTTCATCTCGTAGATCTAGATCCTTGGGGTTTATTCCGCTTGCCGCGTAGGAAATTTTTTTGTTTTCCATGCTGCGACCCCATCAAGAGGCTCTAGAGCTTGATTGTTTGCAGCTTCCTCGTCATTCTACAGGAAAACAAAAAGTCAATGGAAGCTCAACCTGAGAAGAGTAAAACATGTACCGGAGCAATATGATGCCAAACATTTTGCAAGAAAGAAGTAATACATTTCTCATAGCACGAGACACACTAAAGATAAAATCAAGATACAATCTAAGCCAACTATTTACTTGAACAATACATGCATACAAAAGGGATATTTACCAATATTATTCGAGTACATTTTGAAACATTGGTAAAGAAGCATAAAATGTCCAAACGTTGCCACAGATTAAAAATATGTGGCACGTGTTTAAAAATAGTATTTCGCGCTCTCTAGACAACCCATCAGTCCATCTGTATCCGTTCCCATCCCAGTAGTATGTGCCAGGTAGGTGATGTGGCCTGACTGTGAAGGACCGGCACCATGGTTTGACAACTTTATAGTACTCAAGATAAAGAAACTTCATTGCACAATAGTTGACCTCGCTAAGGGCACGCATAATGCAGGCGCTTTAGGCAAATGCTAGGATGGATTTCCTGGCAGTTTTAGTAATTCCCACCCCATCCCGGGATTTACCTAAGTGTCTCTGTAAAACGAGTTGCTGAGTGTCCCAAAAAAATGTCCCCAGCACGAAAGGATTTGCCTAGCTGACAGGCCCTACCCACCCACCCACAGAAAACAAAAGATTAGCACCTCTCGTCGGAGCTCCATAATCTTAAGTCACTATAAATAACTTTTTTTTGCCAACTTAAGCACTTACCTAAGACACGGCCTAAGTAATCCCAAGCAGCTCACAAAAACTGCTCTGTCCCTAGCCGCATCGGCAAATGATTAGGGGAACCAGTAGAGAAGGATTGTTTCAAAAAAAATAAAAAATCCTACTCAGAAAACCTAAACCTAGGATGCGGGAAGGAATCAACTCGACAGTCAAAATTCCGAGAAAACTAACACTAACCTGATAACCCAGGGAGGGAAAGCTCGATTATGCAACCAAAGGCGACTCACTAGTCTGCATTGTACAGGTGAAGGTGCATTAGGGGACTCACAGACAGTGACGGAGCCCCACGGATGCGACTCGGTACCGCCCGAGCGATTCTTAGTGGAAAATCGCTACCCTCCATATTAGTTGGACCGCGGCCCACTACATGGCAAGTGCTTGGTGGACCCGAGGGAAACTGCTCCCCAGGTCCAACCGACGTAGTAGTTCTGGCCCGCCAACAAGAAAACTTAGGGTAAAAAAGTCGCAGCAAGATGGACGAGAAAACCTGCCCTCAATCCCCTCCCCAGGTCACTCATAGCCGCCTCTCAAGTCTCAACTCATCTTCTCCGTACATAAAAAAAAAACTCATCTTCTCCGGATCTGGTGGCGGCCCCGAGTCGGCGAGAACTCGCTGCTCCCCGCTGCCGCTCGGCGCAAGGCCAATTCGGCTCCACGCTCAACGATTTAAGCGCGCCGCCTCGCGCGAAATCGACCGCTCATGAACAAGTGGACGGCAATATTCATCGTGCTCATGCTTGTCATGTCCTCCATCCCGCATGACGAGGACCGCCACGGCTTTGCCGACCAGCGCACACTTTTCTTTGGTAAGTAACCTCCGCTTCGCGCTTTCTGTTGTTCTGGGATTATTAAGCCAACGGGGAATGATTTCGGCGCAGTTTTTGTTTTGGCTGCACGCTCCCACAAATTGTGCTGTAGGTTTCATAGGTTTATGCAAAGGAAAGTCGTGGCCAAAGTTCTATGGGTTCATACTCTTTGATTATTAGATATAAGTAATAAATGACGTTTATGCCTTATTTTGCAGGGATCCCTAATACGCTGAATGTGGTCTCGACAATCCCCTTCTTTTTTGTGGGTCTCGCTGGGCTCATCCTTAACCACTACAAAAGCTACTCTACGCTAAGGTGCAGACTTAATGATCGTGCCATTTGTCGTTTCTGTTTTTACTAAGTCAAGATTTGAACCACTCTAATGTTAAATGCTGTTGGCAGCTCGCAGGGTGGTCTCTACACACTCTTCTTTGCCGGTATCCTTTCTGTTAGTTTTGGTTCATCCTGTTACCATATCGACCCAAAAAATGTCACCCTATTTTGGGACACATTTCCTGTAAGTCTTTCCTACACCTTCTGTGTGGTAGGTTAGGTCTAGCATTAAGCATCATGTTTGTACATAAATTCACCCACTTCTTGCTTCTCCTGCTTTCTTGATGTTTAATTTACTGGAGGGTGAAATATTGGCACGTTTGTCTAGATGATGATCGCCTTCACGTCTCTCGAGGCCATTTACATTATTGAAAGGTTTGATAATGGGGCAGGAACCAAGTCCCTTGCATCAACAAGCTACTGGTTAAGGGCAGCAGGTTTGTGTTATTCTTGCTCAATATAATAATTTCATGCATTTCATTATTTCTGTAGGTTGCTATTTGTGATTCACCTAAATGTACTGGTTTCTATTGATAATTCGTTTTTTCACAAGACATGAACTTATCATAATCTTTTACTGAAATTGCAATTTTACATTACCTAAGTTATACATTCTGATTTTTATGTTTTTTTTTTCTTCAAATTATTTCAGGATTTTACGTCCTTGCCAGAGTAGAAGAGGTTGCGGACAAACCAATTTACAGCTGGACGCGTCAAATTGTTAGTGGGCATACTCTTGCTCATTTATGTGCTGTGATGGTACCTCTTCTTTTGATTCTCACCTTAGCGAAAAGGACGAGGCCAGTTGAACAAGAAAGGTATGAGCTGATAATTGACTGCATGATTGTGTCTACTTATATTTCTTAGCTCTTGAGTGGAAGTTTATTCAACCGCACACGCTAGTTCTTACCATACTTAATGTGCTGAGCATCCTTCCAACAGATACTTCCCTAGTTCCTGTCCAAATCTTTGTGGTTTATTATTGGCTCATGCAAAAGTCATTTTGTTTGTTTGTTTGGTTGGTGAAGGAATGTGCTTGAAGTTGGGCAATCCAAGAACCTCACAATATATTTGATGCATTTATTGGGATATATATGTATTAGCAATCATCGAATATTTTGTTGGCACCATTGTTGCATCATTATGCCATACATTTCAATGCGGTTTTGAATAAGCCATTATTCACTGCTTTCATTTTCGTACACATTTTATCCATGACCAAAGTTTGCATTGGTCTGTAATTATATTGTAATTGTAATGCTGCCCAAGCTGTCCACTCTTATGTATCAACTATTCAACCATATGCAATACCTGCTTATGTCTTGCAGGAAAAATTATAATTTTGATCACTACATACTACATGATCTGACAATTTTCTCTCATTCCATGCACAGGATTCCAATACATCATCAACTAAAGCTTACTTTCATGGTTTGCTTATTGGTGCCCATTATGATCTGCCTATGGGTGCCCAAGATACAGGTATGTTAATCTTTGGGTCCATGTCTCTGCAATAAGAGTCACTCCACATTAGGACCATGTTGCTGCTTTGATCGGTAGCCTAAGAGCATCTCTCGCACATCCCAAAACTTCAAAATAACCGCTATTTTTCGGTTTAGGCCAAAAATTAAACGACAATAAAACCTGCAAAACCGTATTTTTTTATTGTAAACGGTAAACTGGAAACCAAGAAATAGTTGGTTGGAGGAAATATTCAGGCCCGAATGTAGTGCCGGCATGATACTAGCAGCAACGGTGCTCTCGCCATTGGTGGATTTTGTGGCGAGGAGCCTCAATTCTAGTGTCAAACTTTGATTCCTGACAAGGTTGTTCGATGCGCCATGTTCTTTTGTCCGGGGCTGTCCTTTTGGACGTAAAGGGGTAAAGTGGGGAATCTGGTTGGATATGCTCTAACACTACACCCATCACTAACCTCCCATGACAATTGATGCGTTCCATACCAAATTATGTGTACTATATCATTATGTAGGTAATTATACTACAGTAACTTTACTTCCATGTGTTTTCTACATCCAATGTGCGTTCTCCATGGTTTCGTTAGTAAGATATGGTTCTTGTATATTCCCTTGTTACAAAAAACAAGGTGTATATTTTTAATCTAAAGTCAAGGTTTTTGCAAGTTTGACCAATTTGATGGACAAAAATATGAACAATGTTGATATTTATTTTTTGTGTTCATATTTTTTTGTGTGGATAATCTGATTGACTTTTTTCGCACTGGCGTAAATTAGACAAGTGATTTTTCCTTTGTGACTTATTGACCGTGTTGTTGCTCTTAATTAGGTTAGTGTCAGCGTATATGAAATCAGCATTCTGATATGGGAGTGCACTGCTCGTTATGTGGCTCCTTCTCTTAACTGGACAAAGAGATCCGAGGAGCGAGTAATGTTGGAAACCCCAGTTTGTGCCTTTTCCTCTCAGGAGCGAGCAATGTTTGAAACCCCAATTTGTGCGCGGCAAATAGTGCCGCGTAATCGTGGCATTTGGGGAATGGAAAGTTACAAGAGTAAGGTGCATGAATTCTTACAGCATGAACGATCAGATGAGTCTGTGTTTGGATTGTGGGGCATGTCAGGTGTTGGCAAGACACAACTTCTTTCACTCATAGCTGATAGCTATGTTGATTCATTTCGCTACGTCATATTTCTTGATGGTGGTCATAGCGTGAGAGTTATGCAAAGTCATCTCTTGTATTTCTTGAAATTGGATTCGGAGAGCATGTTGTTGTCAGAGGAGGGTTACCGTTGTAAAATCATCATGGAGTGTCTAGAGCACGACAGTTTTTTGATTCTGTTGGACAACGTGCATGATGGATACTACCCAGACTTGGCCGTTGTTGGTTTGCCGATGCCTCTTGGGCGTCGGCAAAAAGTTGTTCTTACGTCGAGGAGCCAGGAAGCATGTGGTCACATGGGATGCACCATATCAAACACTATGGAGATGAAGTGCCTCGGGGAAGAAGATGCTTGGAGCCTTTTCAAGTATAACGCGGGAGTAGAAATCACAGAAGCTGATACTGAAATTTACGATTATGCAAAACAAGTAATATATTTTTTCTACATAACATCTTTTCAGCTATTTACTTTAAATATTGTTCTTTCATTAAATTCTAATTAGTATTTGGTTTATTTGTTATTAGATGGTTTCAGCATGTAAAGGGTTGCCTAGAGCCATATGTGCCATTGGCATAGGTGTTGCCGGAGCAACTTGCCGTGGGAAACATCCCGTTGATTGGCGGTTTGCCTACAAGCGTTTCAAGGATAAAAATTTGGGTCCGGATCGAATGGAAGAAATAGTGTCTGTTCTGGTTTAAGTATGTGAAAACTTTGAAGTGATGATAGATAATATATATTTAAACTTTGAAGTGGATGTTCTGGTTTAGTATAACAACTTTTATTGAACAGTCAGCAAGTCCAGTATGTACTCCACGTCTATGTGACGGGAGGCTGAAGATAGTCTGCTAAGCAGGAGTGCCATTATATGTCTTCTTGAGTGGTAGTCTGATTAAAATGTTGCTTGATTTTCTTACTATGTTATGCACTTGTGGATGTTAAAATTCTATGTTTTGTTATCGTGTTCTGTAATCTATCTTAGAAGTTCTGCCCTGGGAGATGCTGCTATATATGTCTTTGTTAAGTAAATAGTATTAAAATTTACATCATATTAGTCTCACTAATATTTGTCTGCGAACAAGTATCACATCAGAATGAATAAAGTTTATCTTTGTCTGATGGGATGCTATTGTCATATCTTTTGGATAATCAATGATTGTTTGTTATCTAAGTGCACGTACTATTGTCATATCTGCAAATAGTACATAGGCTCTTTAATGAACAGCTTCTGGATTCAGTACCGACTGATCTCTTCTCCCTAGCAACCGTCCGATATACACAGCTTGCGCTGTAGCTTAGCAGCAGCTGAGCCCTCGAGGACAGGAGTGGTGAATCGCACGTGCTGAAAGCGTCAGACTCTGCGATGTGGCTTAGCAGTAAATGCTGAAAGTGTCTTGTACCTGGTACTGACGTAAATCTCTCCTATCTAATCTAAGCTAATTTCGAGTAGTGATTTGGTGCTCCTGCTCGTTCAAAAAAATTTAAACAAATACTTGCAAGTTTAAAAAAATATTGAAAAAAATCACGGATGTAGAATATAGTGTATCTCACAACCGTGTAAAAAATCAACTCCAAATACTTAGTATTATGAGCTACATAAAAATAACAAATCTGATAAAAATTGGAGATTTGAAAATGTGTTTACTCAGATCCACACTTTTGTCTTTTTTGTGTAGCTCGAAATACAAAATATTTGGAGTTGATTTTTCGCATGTTTATGGGATACACTATTAGCTACATCCGTGATTTTTTTAAATATTTTTGGAAACTTCTAAGTATTTGTTTTAATTTTTTTAAACGAGCAGGAGCACTGGGAGCCAAAGTAACTTTTCGGCCAATTTCTATCTAAACTAATCTGATCTAATCTTCTAATCTAATCTAATAATAATATATATAATAATATAATCTCTATCTCTGCTACTTAAAAAAGAAATAGCCTTCCGTCGTCTGCCGCTTCCATGGTCCGTTCGTCCCTTCGTCACACATCCCGTTTTGCGTTTGTGTTTCCCACCGTTTCGTCCCTGTGGTAACTCCTCCCTGATTTTTTTGCCCCGCACCATGCAATCAGGCACCAGCACGCACGCGACCCTACCCACGTCGCTTCCATCGCCCACGCACGCGATCAAGATACTATATGTCATCAGCTGATGGTGCATTTTGAGTCAGATTAAATACTTCATGAACTACTTCAGCATTGAGATCTGGTATGTCCATTGATCTGGTTTTACTAGTTGAATTTAGCGTGGCGGCACGCCATGCCTTTGGTGATTTTTTCTGTAGAATATATATATTTTTTTATCATCAGAATGTTGGCTAAATTGTAATGATCAAACATTTTTTTTTATGAATAGGTAGCATTTTTTGTGAGTATTTTTGATAAGTTTTCTATAAAGTTCAAATATTTAGTAGGGTGAAATGGTTGAACATGTTTGTATTTCGGCGGGAGTATTTAATTTAAATTAGGGAAGATGCATTTGTATATCCTGTAGCATACGCCGCACCCGGCACGGTGTCACGCCACGCCTTTGGTGATTTTTCTGTGGAATATTTTTTTTTGTACAACAAAATGTTGGCTAAATTGTAATGATCAAACATCTTTTTTTTTATGAATAGGTAGCATTTTTTGTGAGCATTTTTGATAAATTTTCTATAATGTTCAAATATTTAGTAGGGTGAAATGGTTGAACATGTTTGTATTTCGGCAGGAGTATTTAATTTTAATTATGGAAGATGCATTTGAATTACTTCTAAATAGTGACAACATTTGAATATTCGGAAAAAATTTTCCTTTTAGCATACGTTGCACACGTTGTATTTTAAAATGTCCCAATTTGGCGAGATTTGTCATCTATTTTATCGAAAATTTCACTAAATTGTTTCTTTAAATTTTGACTAATTGGGAAATGTCAAAATCTGTTGGAATTTTTGCTTAATTGAAATTTTCAATTAGATTCCATAATCAGAGGGAATAGTGTGAGCATTTGAGTTACATATGTTTAGCAAATTAAAGTATTTAAATATGTTTCTATGTTGCTATGATTTTTTAAATGTAGTTACAGAAAATGAATTTGAGTTAATCCAAATATTGATCAATTTGTAAATTTTAGAAATGGTACGGTAATTTCGAATAGTGGGTAAATTTGCATGTTTGATTAGGTTTGTATGTTGGTATAAATAATTAATTTAGATTTGTATTCAGAAGATGTGCATTGTATGAGCATATAGTAAAATGAATATATATTTTGAGGATTTGCATCTGAATTTCATATTTAGAGGAAGTTATTTTTTTTTGTTGCCATTTTTTTTTGCTTAAAGTCCACAATGAGTGGAAATGCACATTTATTAATTTGGATTCCGTAGATAGAGTTTTTTTAATTGAACTACATGTAATTTTTGGAATTGTGAATAGAGTTTTTCTAATTTTTAACCAAATTGAGATGTATAAATTTGTTAGGTGCATTTGAATTACTTCTAAATAGCGACAACATTTGAATATTAAAAAAATTCCTTTTAGCATACGTTGCACCCGTTGTATTTTAAAATGTCCCAATTTGGCGAGATTTGTCAGCTATTTTATCAAAAATTTCACTAAATTGTTTCTTTAAATTTTGACTAACTAGGAAATGTCAAAATCGGTTGGAATTTTTGCTTAATTGAAATGTTCAATTAGAGTCCATAATCAGAGGGAATACGTAGTGTGAGCATTTGTTAAATTCGACTCTGCATAATTATGGGGAGTACATTTTTTTTTCAAATATTAACAAATTCAAAATGTTCCAACATTTTTTCTTGTAAATAGTTGGCATTTTTTTTGTGAGCATGTTGACATTTGTTTTTTTGTTGCATGGCATAAGTAATTAGCACGTAATTTTCTGATCGTTTCGTTGTATTACACATATTTTTGTCGGTGGATATAATTGGATTGTAAGGAATTTTGTTAATTTCAATCCATAATTAGAGGAAATGGATTTTATTTTTCGCAAACATTTAGTGAATGAAGCAGTTTTAAATTTTATGTCCATAGTTAGAGAGTTTGCAGCTAAATTATCACTGAATATTAAACAACTTTGCGAACTGAAATCCTGAAATATGTTTTCATTATGCCATAAGTAGTGCAAATAATGTTTTTTCAGTACTGTAGTGTAAATAATTAAATTATGGAAATGTGCAATTTTCTGATTGTTTTGTTGTATTGCACATATTTTTGTCGGTGGATATACTCAGAATTTTCTTTTTTTTAACGATTTTTTTATTTTCTTGGAAATTATCTAGCCCCTCATGAATACGTGGCAGGCATTTCTTTTTTCTTGAAATATTGAAATTTGAATGGAGATCATATGCCATAAGTAGTTTTTTTTCTTGTAGGCATGCTGTTTTTTTGTTACTTTTTTTCCAGTACTATGGTGTAAATAATTAAATTATGGAAATGTGCAATTCCAAGGAAAGTAAGTTGTCTGAATGCCAAAATTGGAGAACTGGGAAGTTAGTTATATTTGTTAAATTCAATTTAGAAGAAAGGTACAATTGAAGCAAATGAATTTGCATTTTGCTGAAATATTGAAATGCAGTGACTATTTTGTTTTTTTTTCTTACAATTTTGTGAAATTTGGTCGCATTTATTTTGGAAAATGTATGTAACCAAACTTTTATTTTTGAAGGTATTTATATTTATGAAATTCAATTTAGAAGCAAGCCACAATTACACAATTAGAGGAAATGAATTTGCATTTTCTCCAAATATTCATGTAATCAAACGATTTGTACTAAATTATTTTATTGGGATTATAATGTTGAATGATATTGGGGATATTACTTTTTCTGGAGTTTACTTGAGTTAAAAAGATAATGATGAAATCTATATATTGCAAAAAGACATAGAGGTGTCAAATAAGCGTTTATTATGTATTCTTTAAACTTTTCTAAATTTGAAATAATTTTGGGAAGGTCCCAAAGTATATCAAATGATTATTTCGATTTTTATTTTATTTTGTAGAAACCGTTTTGAATTTATTTGGAGCTGTATTTGGGAAGTTTGAAATGTTTTGGAAAATAGAAAAACAGGAAAAAAAGAAAAAAAAAAAACGGCCGAAGCGGCCCAGCCCAACAGCCGGCCCGCCTGGCCAGCCCAGGCCCACTGCGACGTCATGGTGACATCACAGTGGCCGGTTCTTGTCGGATCGGCCGCGACGGCGCTGTCGGCGCCGACGGCGAACCAGCGCGGGCTGGGAGGCGAGCGGGCGTGCGTCGGACGTGCCTCGACGCGCGCTACCCGCAGGTGGCGGCGCCGCCGCCGCGTATTGGTCGCCGGAGCGGCGTCGGCGGCGTGCGGACGCGGCGGCGGATGCCGAGCGCGGCGCGGGTGATTCCGGCGTGCTCGCGCCGTTCCGGCACGCGCCCGTGGGCGAGGAGGGGGAGGCGGCGACGGCGCACCCCGCCGTGAGCGTCAATCCGAGCGGGGAGCGACGAATCGGCGGGGGCGCGCGTCGGCGCCGACGGCGACCTCCGCGTCGCAGGAGAGAGGAAGAGGGAGGGGGGATGGTGCGGGTGTTTTTTTCAAAAAAGTCCTCGTATTTTTGTGGAATTACAATCAGGTCCTTCACTGCGTTAATTCGTGGACTGCGGGTTCGATTTACGGCTTCTGGAGGGGCTTTTTGCAAAAGCATCACCGACGCCACTGCTGGCCGTCGGATCGACGACGGACGGCCGGGATCGCGCTACTGTAGTAGTGTAGCATGCTACAGTACTTACTGTAGCTAGCTATAGTAGCCGATCGCTCCCAGGGCCTCGAAACGTTCCGTCTTTAAATATAGTACTAGTTGAATTTGGTGTGGCGTGGCGTGGCGTCACGCCACGCCTTTGGTGATTTTTTTTGTTTATTTTTTTTGTAGAATATATATTTTTTGTTCAACAAAATGTTGGCTAAATTGTATATTGTAGAATATATATGAATCGGTAGCATTTTTTGTGAGCATTTTTTGATAAATTTTCTATATTGTTCAAATATTTAGTAGGGTGAAATGGTCCAACATGTTTGTATTTCGGCGGGAGTTTTAAATTTGAAATAGGGTAGATGCATTAGAATTACTTTCAAATAGTGATAACATTTGAATTGAATTTAGGGAAGGTGCTTTTGAATTACTTGCAAATAGTGACAACATTTGAATATTCAATTTTTTTCTTAGCGTACGCCGCACCCACTGTATTTTAAAATGTCCCAATTTGTCGGGATTTGTCATCTATTTTATCGAAAATTTCACTAAATTGTTTCTTTAAATTTGGACTAATTGGGAAATGTCAAAATCTGTTGGAATTTGGCGTCTATTTTCTCTAAATTTTCACTAATTTGAAAGTGTTCAATTTTTTTTTAGTTTTCTGCCATAAGTAGGTTGCATATTTTACGTACTTTGGATATCTTGAAGTTCGTTGGAAATTGGTTACTTCTAAATAGTGATAACATTTGAATTGAATTTAGGGAAGGTGCTTTTGAATTACTTGCAAATAGTGACAACATCTGAATATTCATTTTTCCCCTTAGCGTACGCCGCATCCGCTGTATTTTAAAATGTCCCAATTTGTCGGGATTTGTCATCTATTTTATCAAAAATTTCACTACATTGTTTCTTTAAATTTGGACTAATTGGGAAATGTCAAAATCTGTTGGAATTTGGCGTCGATTTTATCCAAATTTCCCATAATTTAGAATATCTTTTTTTTGTTTGTTGGCCATCAATGGGTTGCAATTTTTGTTTATAAGAATTCTGATGCAATTTCCATTTATCTTTTTTGATTTGTGGATTTGAAGGTGTTGATATTAGGACATTTTTTATTTTTTTCTGGATATTGTTTAGGGAAATTGGATCGGCATTTGAAAATTTTAAATTTTCAAATTTGAGTTGCGATGATATGCCATAAATATTTGCGATGAAATGTTTAATTTGAGTCTAAAATTACAGGAAACTTATTGTCTGAGCATTTACTAATTTCAACTCCACATAATTAGAGGAAGTGCATTTGGTTTGTTTCCAAATGTTGACCAATTCTAAATATTCAAACATGCTTATTTTTTAGACATAAATCATGTTTGTATTTTTCCCATAAGTAGTTGGCTTTAATTTTTCTGTGCAAGTTGACATATTATGGAGTATCTAATTTTTTTTTACCATTTTGAAATTTTCAAATATGTTTCTATATTTTAGTAACATTTAATTTAAGTCTGTAATGAGTGGAAATGCGCATTTATTCAATTGAATCCCATATTTGGAGAAAGTTCATTTAGGTTGTAGCAAAATGTTTACGGAATTGGAATGTTAAATTTAAGTCTATTATTTGAAGGAATGCACTATATGACCATTTAGTAAATAGAACTTTACATAATTAGAGGTTATGCATTTGTTTTTTTTCCCAAATATTTGCCATCTGGAAATATTCAAATATGTTTTTTTTTTGTTTTCGAATTTTCGAATTTGAATTTCGGCAATGTGGCACGTAGTGCTAGCATTTGTTTTGCGTGTAGTTATGTTGCTATGTTTTCATATTTTTTTGATGAGTATATTTGAATAGAAAATTCTTGCTGAATTAATATATTTGTTTTTCTTGGTGGATTCCGAAGGCATTTGAATGGTTTAAATACTCTTTTTTTTTAATTTGGTCACATTCAAGAAGTAATCAATTGAGCACTTAGTAGTGTTGCAGAATTATCTAAATACCGTAAAACAATACGTCTAAAGTGTTATAAATTCTGTTAAGAATGTTCTATGTAGAATTTGATTTGTAGTTTCAATATAATGCTCTGGGATTTTTTTTAACAGTTGTTTCCTAATATTTACATTTGTGGTGCTTTTATGTTAATATTTTGAGCCCATGATATAAATGGGTATTTGTATTTTGATTTTTTTTAGCGATTGTCTTGGCGATTTTTTTTTCTGGCGGATATTGTCGAAGCTACTAATTTCGTGGCATTTAGTAGTTTTGCAAAATGGTTCAAATATCGTAAAACAATATGTATAAAGTGTTTTAAATTGTGTAAATCATGTTGTATTTTACAACTTCGTTTCGAAATATAGTGGCTTGGGAAATAATTGTAAAACAACTATTTCTCGATATTTACAGTGATAGTAATTTTTATTTTGTTATATTTAAGCTGATGGTGCAGATGGGTACTTGTATTTAAATGATTTAGCAAACTCTATTTAAGTAGGATGGTTTGTACCAAAAAAACAATTATTCGGTCTATCATATTGAATGATATTACTGATGTTATTTCTGCTGATTTTATTTGACTATAGAAGAAATTTGTGAAATGCATATTTTTTGAAATGTCGTAAAAGTGTGAGCTGCAAATATTTAGCAAATTTATGGCATAAGCATTGAGCATTTTTTTATGTGCATGTTCATATATTTGTCATATTTGTAAATAGTGTCGTGACAAAAAGTTAAATTTGCAAATGGCCGCAGCAAAAAGTGGTTCAGAATTGAATGTATTGATATTTTTTTTAAAAACTCACGTTTGTAAGTATATGAAAATTTTAAATTGTTAATACTGAGAAAACATTCGTACGTGATTTCTTCTTTAAGGTTTTTAAATGCTAAGGTTTGGAAGGCAGGTTTTTTCCCCATACTTGGTAATACCGCGGTGTAAATAATTGAAATTTGGAGGTGTGGACATTCAGAAAGTTTTCAGACTTTAATACGTTCAAATATGGTTTAATTTTGCCATATTTTTTCTTATTTAGCACCATATTCAAAGGAAGTCATATTTGTGAGTGTCGTGGTGCAAATAATTGAAATTCGGAGATGTGAACATTCAGAAGGTTTTTGGATTTTAATATGTTCAAATATGGTCTAATTTTGCTGTAATTTTCTTATTTAGCATCATATTGAAAGGAAGTGTATTATGGTTATGTAGAAGAAGAAATTTGTGAAATGGATATTTTTTGAAATGTCGTAAAAGTGTGAGCTGCAAATATTTAGCAAATTTATGGCATAAGCAGGGAGCATTTTTTATGTGCATGTTCATATATTTGTCATATTTGTAAATAGTGTCGTGACAAAAAGTTAAATTTGCAAATGGCCGCAGCAAAAAGTGGTCCAGAATTGAATGTATTGATTTTTTTAAAAAAAGTCACATTTGTAAGTATCTAAATTTTTTAAATTGTTAATAGTGAGAAGTTTATTTTTATGGGATTTATTATGCATATTTTTTTGGATAGATGGTTTCGAAGTTTTTTTGTTTTGTTTTTTTGGACGTTTTTTATTTTTATGGGAATTGCTTAAATGGATTTTAATAGATTTTGTTTCTTATTTTTTTGGAGGGGAAAAGAATATGCAAATATTTAGCAATTTGAAGTATTTAAGTATGTTCGTATGTTGCCATGAATTCTTAACTGTATTTAGAGAAAATGTATTTGAGATATATCCAAATGTTGAACAATTTAAAACTTTGAGAAATACTACGGCAATTTCGAATAGTCGGCAAATTTGATTGTTTGATTATGGTTGTATGTTGGCACAAATAAGTGATTAAGCTTTGTAATCAGAAGATGTGCATTATATGAGCATTTAATGAAGTGCATTTGTAATTTGTGGAATTGCATATGATTTTTTTCATATATAATTTGAGGAATTGCATATGCATTTCGTATGTAAAGAAAGGTATTTAAGTATGTTCGTATGTTGCCATGAATTCTTAACTGTATTTAGAGAAAATGTATTTGAGATATATCCAAATGTTGAACAATTTAAAACTTTGAGAAATGCTACGGCAATTTCGAATAGTCGGCAAATTTGATTGGTTGATTATAGTTGTATGTTGGCACAAATAAGCGATTAAGCTTTGTAATCAGAAGATGTGCATTATATGAGCATTTAGTGAAGTGCATATGTAATTTGTGGAGTTGCATCTGATTTTTTTTTTCATATATAATTTGAGGAAATGCATATGCATTTCGTATGTAAAGAAAGTTTTTTTTTGTTTTTTGCCAATATTTTGCTTAATTGAGATGTTCAATTAGAGTCCATAATTGTAGGGAATATGTAGTGTGAGTATTTGTTAACTTCAGAATCGGGGAGAATGTAATATGTGAAATATATTTTAGAATGTCTCCAATTTTCTAACAATTCGAAAATGTTCAGATGTGTTGCATTCTTTTTTTTTGGAACATTTATTTGAAATGTGTTAGCTTTTTTAGAGGGAATTCATTTGGATGTTGTACTAATTTTCACCAAATTAGAGTAGTGCATTGCCATAAATATTCATTTGAATTGTGGAGTGTCTCTATTTTTTAGCAAATTAGAATTTCTAAATGTGTTGCATGTATTTTTTGTAGAGTGAATTGTCCGACGTCTAAAAGTTCGTAAAACGGTTAAATTTGAAAGGCATCTATTTTTTAAAAAAACATTCAAATTTGCATGACGCGTGTTTGTGCTAAAGTCCAAATTCGGAAATGTCTGCATTTTAAAATTGTGTATGTTAGGAAATTGTTGAAGCTGTATTTGGGAAGTTATTAAAAAAATTGGAAAAAAAAGAACAGGAAAGGAAAAATAGAAAAAAGAACAGAGATTTTTTTTGAGCTTGTTGATATATTTTGGGATACCTCAAATATTTTGGCATTTTAAAATGTTGGAACATTATTTTTTTTCCCAAATAATATTTGAGCTAAGAATGTCGTTAGCAGTATTGCATATTTTTTTGGATGAGATATATCCAAATGTTGAACAATTTAAAACTTTGTGAAATGCTACGGCAATTTTGAATAGTCGGCAAATTTGATTGGTTGATTATGGTTGTATGTTGGCACAAATAAGTGATTAAGCTTTGTAATCAGAAGATGTGCATTATATGAGCATTTAGTGACGTGCATATGTAATTTGTGGAATTGCATCTGTTTTTTTCATATATAATTTGAGGAAATGCATATGCATTTCGTATGTAAAGAAAGTTTTTTTTGTTTTTTGCCAATATTTTGCTTAATTGAGATGTTTAATTAGAGTCCATAATTGTAGGGAATATGTTGTGTGAGTATTTGTTAACTTCATAATCGGGGAGAATGTAATATGTGAAATATATTTTAGATTTGGATGTTGTAATAATTTTCACCAAATTAGAGTAGTGAATTGCCATAAATATTTATTTGAATTGTGGAGTATCTCTATTTTTTAGCAAATTAGAATTTCTAAATGTGTTGCATGTATTTTTTGTAGAGTGAGTTGTCCGACGTCCAAAAGTTCGTAAAATAGTTAAATTTGAAAGGCATCTAAAGTGAGTTGTGATTTCTAAAAGTTCGTAAAATAGTTAAATTTGAAAGGCATCTAAAGTGAGTTGTGATTTCTAAAAGTTCGTAAAATAGTTAAATTTGAAAGGCATCTATATCTTTTAAACATTCAAATTTGCATGACGCGTGTTTGTGGTAAAGTCCAAATTCGGAAATGTCTGCAGTTTAAAATTGTGTAGGTTCGGAAATTGTTGAAGCTGTATTTGGAAATTATAAAAAAAAACTGGAAAACAAATTGTAGAACAGAAAAAAGAAATTAGAAAAAAAGAACAGAGAAAAAAAACGGCCGAGAAAGCCCAGCCCAGCAAGCAGCCCAGCTGCCCAGCCCAGGCCCGCTGGGACGCCATGCTGCCGTCATCATCGGCCGGGAATTGGCGCGGCGGCGTCGACCCCGCCGGCGTCCAAGCAGCGCGAGCTGGGACGTGCGCGGGCGGCCGTGGGACGCGCGCGGACGCGGGCTACCCGCAGGCGGTGGCGCCGCCGCTTGTAAGTCGCCGGAGCGTCGTCGGCGACGTTCGAATGCAGCGACGGCCTACGGGCATGGCGGCGGCGATTCCGGCGTGGCGGCGCCGTTTCTGCACGCGGATCTCGGCGAGGAGGTGGAACACGCGACGGCGGACCTTCCTGCTTGGTCGGATCTGAGCGGGGAGGAGCGTGGAGGACGCGCAGCGCGTCGGCGGCGTCGGCGGCATCGCCGTCGCGCGCGAGAGAGAAAGGGGAAGGGGGGATTCTGTGGGCGTTTTACAGAAAAGTCCGCGTGTTTTTTGGAAATCGCAACTCGGTCCCTCGCCTCGTGTTTCTGTGGACTGCGAGTTTGATTTCCGTTTTCTAGAGGGGCTTTTTTGCAAAAGCGTCACCGACGCCTCTGCTGCCCGTCGGATCGACGACGGACGACCGGGATCGCGGTACTGTAGTACTGTAGCATGCTACAGTACTTACTGTAGCTAGCTACAGTAGCCGATCGCTCCCAGGGCCTCAAAACGTTCCGTCTTTAAATATAGTATAGATAGATAGATGCTGAGCACCAAAGAGAAGATGATAAGCACTACCAGGCCCAATATTATATGCGACTCTCCTCTTTGTTCTTGGTCTGGCATGCACTAGCCTCATGGTGTTGATCTTGTGCACTTGCACTGGCTTGTGCAGTTCTTTTAACTCTTCCACCTCTGTTACTACCTTTCTGTGATGATGCTCCTGCTTGAAAGAACATTTCATGTCCCTAGTTGTTTTTGTGTGTTAGGCAACAACACTAGAGAAGTTTTTAACCTAATGCTAAGTGATGCAGTATTAATTAATGATATCAAGTAAGCACCGAGTTCCTAAAATCAAGTGAAAAGAGAGCGCTAGAATCTGGAAGAAATTCTTGCCAATCCGGTTTCTGTGAGGGGCGGATAATCCGGCCTACCTTGGAATTTTTCTAAGGACTTAACGCACCCAATTGTGCGTCTCTCTGGAACGGGCCAGATTATTGGGCCGGATATTTTGACATTGTCCCCGGATAATCCGGCCTACCCAGGATTCTTCTAAGGACTCGGATGCGCCGGTTTGCGCAACCCACTGGAACCGGCCGGATTATTTGTGGCCTGGCCGGAATATTCCGGGGGGGGGGGGCGGATAATCCACCCCCCACTTAGCCCAGATAATCCGGCCCCTGAAGCTCAACAACGGCTCTTAACGGCTAGATTTGTGAGGGGGTATAAATACCCACTTCATCTTCAACCTCAAGTCACCACGACCAGAAGAAGAAAGACACCATTGTTGAAAAGCTTCAAATCCCTTGATCTCTCTCTATCCACTCAAACACTTAGCCATTTGGGGATTTGAGGGAGAAGACCTAGATCTACCCTTCAACCAAACCAATTTGATTTCCCCCTTGATTTGTGAGAGGGGGCTTGCTACTCTTTGTGTTCATTGGAACCCTAAGAGGTTGTGGTCCTTCGGAGCTTTGGTAGCTACGAAGACATTGCTGGGAGCCGTCAATTGAGTTGTGGTGTGTGCCCCGGCCTTGGAGCATCGAGTCTTGGCAGCTCGGTGCATTTGGTGGAGACCCTCCAACTTGTGGAGTGTGCTTCATCCTTGTGAAGGTTCTAGTTGTCAACCTCAACGACAACATAGTGGTTCGTGCCTCACCACCTTGGTGCTAGGACACGATGGACATACGGTGTGCCATTTGAAGGCTATTCGGTGTTTCACTTTGGTGAACACCGCACCGCTCCAATGGAGACTAGCTTCCATTGGGAAGTGAACTTCGGGATAAATCTCCGCGTCACCTTGTTGGTTATTCCTCAACTTACCTTTACTTGTTGCTACTAGCTTACTCATTTATATATATTGTGCTAGTAGTCGATTGCTCAACATATTAGGTTGTTCACCTAGTTGCATAATCTAGAGAACGTATATTTGAGAAATACCTAATTAAAAGAAAAAGAAGTAAAATTTGTAGTTAACCTATTCACCCCCTCTAGTTAACCTTATCGATCCTTTCACTGCTCTTGATGGCTCCCTAGTTGCAGTACTTCTTCCTCTGCCTCTTCCCCTCAAGTTTCCTCTAGCTGATGCAGTCTGTCTCACTCTTGCTTCTGGGATACTATCTCTAGCAGCCACCACAAAATTTCTGGCAAAGGGACAAGTACTCTATCAACTGGCACATTAGCTCTTTCCTGTTCCACCACCTCTGCTGGCTCCTCCTCCTGCTCAGGCATCGCCGGGAAGTCCTCGGTACACGCCCACTTCTGCCCACGAAGATCTGCTGGGAAGTGGGCCGCCGCCGCCTCTGGTTTCGACTCTGGCTCTTGATCCGACCATGTCTCCTATTGATCCTCCTTGTCCTACGCGACAGTCTCGATGGAGTATGCCAAGACCCCCTTGATGACGAGGTCGTCTTCAGAGTTGTACTCCTCGAGCTCCGCCTCCTTCACGGACGGTAGTGGGGGCGGTGGAGTACGGGCCCGGCGCGTCGGGGGTGATGGAGCACGGTCACCTTGCATCGGGGTGCAGGTGCCGCGAGACGAAGAGGTACCGCGCCGCCGCCTCACCGGCGTTGGCGCCCATGGAGCCGCCCGGAAGACAGGAGCTGGCGGGCGTGGGACTATCCCTGCCCAGTAGTGCCCGAGGACGTGGTCGACGGTGTGACCTACCATAAAGTGTACCTTCCCTCGCGGTTCTTCCAGGCAGGGTTGAGCGTGCCTGCGGTGTCCCCGACCTTCTCCTCCCGCTCCGCCGCGAGGATTTGCGGCCAGTGGGCGATGTTCAGCACATACGCCGGGTCGGCCTTGAGATCGTCGGGAGGGCCAACCATCTCCCGTATAGGAGTGTCACCATCTCGTCGTCGCCCTCAGGGAGCAGCGGCACGGCTAGCCCGCCATCGCTGATGTGCCAAGTATTAGGCAGGCGGCAGTCAGGGGGCACTAGAAGCTTGTGCTGCGCAAACTCCTTGGTGGTAGGCCAGTGAAGAGTTCGCGGCCACAGCCATAGCTCCACTGATGCGCTGCCGCCGGCCTCGTGGTTGTTGGCCATTGCTGGAGATGGAGAAGGAGAGGGCGGAGGAGATGGTGAAGAATAGATAATCTCGTCTCCGACGAAATGGGGGATTTTACAGCGCCGAGTAGACAGAATAGCATCGATGGCATTTAAGACGGCGGGAGAACATTGGCCAATCCATCCCCTCGACTTGACGCGGCGGATTGACTAGGTTGTGTGAGCGGTGCTGCGAAACATAGTGCACGGCGGCGGTTCTTTCTCCGGCGCACGTACTAATGGATCTGGATGTTTGGCGTGATGAGTGACCTGAGAGTGCGCCATCCACTCCCTACGCGCCCAATACGCGTTGGAGGACGTGCGTTCAGTGACGGGTGGCAATTTATGCACGCCAGTATTGGCGTGCACCTTGAACGCGCCACCGCTCTAAAAACTTAGTGGTGTGCCGATAAAACGGCACGTCGCCAACACGCTTCGCCCTGTGTGCTCGAGCGCCACCGTTGCACGATTAACAGTGGCGCGCCAGATTTCGACATGCCACAGATACTAAGAGTGGCGCATGAAAACAAACAACGCCACTCATTGAAATCGCCTTTCTTGACCTAGGAAAAAATTCTTCCTAATTTGACATCTAAACTTAATTTTCTTCCTTACATGACACTCCAGTGCAGTTTCAGTATTAATAGTGTTAAATAGGATCATGAAAAGACTATTTTGCCCCTGATAAATTATATGACAAAAAAATCTGATAAGTGTTTGCGACATCTAGTACAGTACTAGTACAGTTGTGGCGCTTGACAACCTCTGGCGGCGGTGGCGGCGGTGGAGGTGGTGGAGGCGGTGAAGGAGCTGGAGGTGGCGGCAGAGTCGAGGATGAAGCCCCCCCGACCGACGAACCGGGGATACAAATCCCCACAAACGGTGGCACAGCCATCGGCCCCATTAGGCCAATCGGCGCCGCCGCCCTAATGCACGTAGCCGCAACACCGGGAATCGATGGCCCGGCGAAGGAAGCAGCCGGCCTTGGCGACGCCGACCATGGGCGACGAGAGCAGATTGGCGAAGGGGAGTTGAAGATTCGGCTTAGCTCCGAGGAGGAGATGTCCTTGGCGAGGATGTCGGTCACCCACCGGGAGTGCGGGTCTTCACCGGGGGGCACGGCGGTGGACGAGGACCCTCCATGCCGTTCGCCGGTGCGGTGGTCAAGAGCGGAGAAGCAAATGTGGTTGGGCGGTGAGGGGAGTGGGGACTAGGGAGTTATGCCGAAACGTCCTGTCTCCCGCGCTTCCCAACGCGTGCGAGGCAGAGGCACATGTGGCTCTCCATAGCCTGCTGATGCATGTAAAATGAATACATGAACTTTGCACTATAATACTTGTATTCCATTCATATTTGCATCATATAAGGGGTATATTACTGTTATTTAATGATTTTTGGTAATTAATAATGATTTCCCCTTTTTATGGAATTAATCCTGCGCAGGTAGAAAACCCCTATTTCTTTCCTTATTTGTTTCAGGGCCTTAACGACGTCATAATGAGCTATAAATTTACGGGGATCATTATTTTGGAAGGAGGAAGACCTAGGAGCGAAAGAAGCAAGCGAACGGAGACCGGAGGGGAAAAGGGGGTGCCCACGTGACAAGGTATAGGGTCCGCGTGGGCCCACCTCTTTTGTCCCTCGTGGCCCCGTTTGCGTCGATCCTTCGCCCTGAAGCATCCTCGTGACCTAAAAACGCCTATATAAAGAGCCCCCCGACGTTCTTTGAAGAGAGAGCCGCCACACGAGAGAAACAAGAAACAGAGACCAGGAGGCTGCAGATTGGAGGGGGAAACTCCGGCGGAGCGCTGCCAGAGAGGTCTCCTTCTTCTCCATCGACATCTCCACCGTCTCCATGATGAAGAGGGAGTAGTCCACCTCTGGACTATGGGTTTGTGGCAGTAGCATATGTATCTCTCTCTCTCTTGAGCTTCACTAATTAGCACCGTATGAGCTGCTGAACATGATTACGGTCATCGTTGTATTACGTTTGTGGTGGATCTTTTTATGAGTTAATATATGTTGAGATTGCAATGTTTATTTCAGTTATGAAAGTAGATGCATATTATGTACCCCGTTCTTGTATCCTTCTTTTGATCAAGCATGTTTATGAGAGCGTGTGAGGGGGAACGTGTACATTAGTTGGAGTAACGGGGGTGGTGATGTGACAAGCTGACAACTTAATATCGCGATCCATTGGGTGTTTACCTTACTTTGTTGCCTCACTAGGGATAAACCAAAATACCATGTTGCAAGGTATGAGGAGTGACAAGCCTCTACCTATGACTAGATCCAGCATGTTCTTATTTTCACTTCATGTCATTAATCTTAAGGCTATACTCTGAGTCATCTTAATTACTGAGGTGTTATGATTTAGTTCGCATCTTGGTGGAGTATAAGTCAGACTAATAAACAAAAGGTCTCTATGTTAGGACGTGATGCCCATATAATTAGTAACATGCCATTAAACTTGTTTGCAATCTCATATGTTAATCCTATGTCTACTTATTTGCCACACTATATTAAAGAGAGAGTGCACGTGTGAAACCATGAACCCCGGTCCATTTCTAATCATAAGAAACAACTTTCCAACCACTTTTAAGCATTTTCTACATTCAGCCATTTTAAAATCAGAAAATACAAAAACACTTTTATTCATTGCATACACATATAAAAACCCTAAAAATATCATCCATCATCCTTGCATTACTACTTACCATACCATTGCATATTTATTTACTGTTTTGCATTCATTATTATCTTAATATCATTCTCACACCTTGTGTTTGACAACCACTTGGTGAGGTTGAGGGCACAAAGCAATCTACTTTGTTTGCAGAAAATCTAGAGAAGGACATGGAGATAAAATCCCCACTACTGATTCCCCGAGAGTTCGATATTAAACCCTCGAGTCACCCTCGTGGGGAAAAAACTTCCACTTCTACATACTCTGCACTTGGAGGCTCAACCTATCCCATATATTATTTTCCTTTCATCAATTCCGTCATCACCTGCCCCTGGAAAAACGGCCGATTCGGCCGTTCCCCCTCAGCCAGGCCCAGCGTGCTTTAAGGTTCGTGCGCATGCAGGAACGCGGGCTGGGCTAGGCCACCAAACGCCCGATTTTTGCATGCGTCGGGCCTGGTTGAGGAGCCCGTGGGCTACCAAACACGCCCTTGGCTCCGCTTCGGGAGCTCCTATACATCGCTCCGAAGCGACGCGGGATCTTTCATCGCCTGCAGCCCGAAAATAAATGGGCCGCCATAGCGCGGCCCATTTAACGGCTGGATTTCTTTTTTATTTCCTGTTTGCTGCTTCAAATTTAATATTAAATAGAATATAAATCTGAACATTTTTTGAACTAGAAATATTTTTATAATCTGATCTTTTTAAAATGTGAACAATTTTAAAATTTGAACAATTTTAAAATTTGAACAAATTTGAATTTTGAAGCATTTTCAAAACTGAACAATTTTAAGTGTTCAATTTTCAAATTTGAACATTTCTTAAAATTGAACAAATTTTAATTTTGAACATTTTTAAGAATTTGAACATAAAATGTCGGTGAACAGAAACTATTTTGGAACGATTTTAAAAGTGAACAGAAAATGTCGACGAACAGAAACTATTTTGGAACGATTTTAGAAGTGAACAGAAAATGTCGGTGAATAGAAACTATTTTTGAACGATTTTAAAAGTGATCATAAAAATATCGATGAATAGAACTATTTTGAAATTGAATAAAAAAATTAAAAAATTTTATTTTTGAATATGAACAAAATTTAAATTTGAACATTTTTTGAAACATTTTTAAAAAATCATAACAAAGTGAAAAAATGATAAAAGAAAATATTGAAAAGAAAAAAATAAAAAAAATAAGAAAAACAAAAACGAAAATAGAAACAGAAAAGAAACAAAAAAGTAAAGAAAAAGAAAAACAAAATTAGAAAAAGAAAACAGAAAAAATAAAGAGAGAAAAGGAAAATAAAGGAAACCTCTCGCGTCAGGGGAAGTAAATGGGCGGCCCAACTAGAGGACGCTTCAGGCGACGCGACGAATATGCGTCGCTAATGAGCGATATATAGGAATCACGCTCCGCTTCTCTCTCTCTGCTATACCTGGCCAAACGGGCGGCACGGCACGGGCCCGTTAGGCACGATTACTAACTATCGTGGTGGTATCAACGACATATTCATCAACGATGGAGAAGATGTGGAGCAAGGCAACGATGGTGTTTGCGCGGGATTGCGCACAAACACGGCAAACACACGCGATGTAGAAAAGTTATGAGTTGTGCTATGTTCTAGAAGGGAATGGGGAAAGGGCGAACTGTGGCTTGGGTTATGCTGGTCGATCGATTTTGGTAATGAGTATTTTAAACGATAAAGACGGCACCATGTTAACCAATAAAAATCAAACTGTTGCAACGGACGGACATTTTTGCTAGTAATAAATTAGGGTTTGCCTATGTCTCAGTTGACTAAGAATTTCTTACGTCTCAATCACCTAGAAAAGTGCAACTGCAGTTCAAAAAAAAGTGCAACTCGAACGAGTTGCACTTTTCTGGCAGAAAAGTGCAATTGCACATTTCTCCCAGAAAAGTGCAATGCAACTCGAACGAGTTGCACTTTTCTGGCAGAAAAGTGCAATTGCACATTTCTCCCAGAAAAGTGCAACTCATGCACATTTTTGTGGGTGACTGAGACATAAGAAAAAATCAGGCGCCTGAGAATTTCTCAAGGTTAAATCACTTCAGAAAAAGTGCAACTACAGTTCAAAAAAATGCAACTAGAACGAAATGCACTGCGAGGGAGGAGATGAAGCTCAAGGGCCCCCCCTTTCATCGCCTTCGAGCACAAGCAGTTCGTTCCCTGCCCGCCCCCTCACCTCCCCCGCCGCGTGGTTGTCCGTCCGTCGGTCGAGGGCGCCTTGTCAGGATCTCTCGCCTTCGTCGTTTCTTCTCTTTGTTCTGTTGCTAGATTTCCGCCTCGCGGGCTTCGACTCCACACGCTTCGTTCGCTGGGGATTTCGATTCGGCGCGGGTGCGGCACGCCGCGTCGGGATGATGCTGAATATCTATACTATATTTAAAGACGGAACGTTTGCCGGCCCTGAGAGCGCTCGGCGACTGTAGCTAGCTACAGTAGGTTCTGTAGCATGCTACAGTACTACAGTAACGCGATCCCGGCCGTCGAACGGCGATCGGACGGCCTCAGGACGCGTCCTAGACGCTTTTGCAGAAAAGCCCCTCCAGAAAACGAAAATCGAACCCGTAGTCCACGTAG
The DNA here is from genome assembly GCA_012064385.1 of Puccinellia tenuiflora. Lineage (NCBI taxonomy): Eukaryota > Viridiplantae > Streptophyta > Magnoliopsida > Poales > Poaceae > Puccinellia > Puccinellia tenuiflora. The sequence goes on from QRDG01000350.1 coordinate 104,911, forward strand.
ACGCGAGGCGAGGGACCGAATTGCGAATTACGAGAAGCCGATGGACTTTTCCGCAAAAAGACCACATAATCTCCTCCCTCCCCTTCCTCTCTCCCGCACGGCCCGGAGGTCGCCGCCGGCCGCCGCACTCGATGCCGCCGCTGCGGTCTTCCCCGCTCAGATCGATAGATGCTGGGAGCTCCGCCGCCGCCGCCTCTCCCTCCTCGTAGCAGATCGGCCGCCGAGACGCCGCGCGCGCGCCGGAATCACCGCCGCCGCGCCCGCTGCCGACCGCCGCGTTTCGACGCGGCCGCTCCGGCGACCCAAAATGGGCGGCGCTCCGCCCACACCCACCCCGCGACCAGCCGCGTCGGACGCGCCCACGCACGCGTCCCAGAACGCGGTGGCACGCCGCCGGCGAGCTCAACGCCGCCGCGGCCTACTCTGCCCCTATGACGTCAGCACGACGTCATAGAGGCCCCACGCGTCAGATTTTTTTTCCATTTTTTTTGCTGTTAAATGCTGCAAATTCAATAGATTTAAAACAATAAATATATCAAACTGACCACCAAACAAAAAAAATACTACTCATGCCGCACAATAAAGATTCAAATTTGAATATTTCTAAATTCTAATTACCTTTCAAAATTTGTCCACTTCATCCAGCGGGAAAAAAAACCAGATGTGCTTCTTCCAAACATTCTTTTTAAAAAAACTTCTAATTACGGATTTGATTTAAATTAAACTTAAAAATACTACTCATGCCGCACAATAAAGATTCAAATTTGAATATTTTGAAATTCTAATTACCTTTTAAAATTTGTCCACTTCATCCAGCGAAAAAAAACAGATGTGCTTCTTCTAAACATTATTTTTTTGAAAACTTCTAATTACGGATTTGATTTAAATTAAACTTCAAAAATCGTATCTTCTAAATACGGATTCGATTTAAATTAAACTTTACAAATCAGAATTTTTGAAAGGTGATTAGAATTCAAAAAAAAATCCAAAATTCCTTACCACACGGTCCATATGACTAAATTACAGATTCGAAAAAACCTCAAACATTTCAATGGCTTCCAAATTCAAGCATTTGAAACCGAGTAAAAAAAATACGAATAGCTTCCCACTTTCACCAATTTTTAAAATTCACACAAATTGTAATTCAAAATCTAAAACAATAAATATATCAAACTAGCCACCATCGCACAAAAAAATTCGCAAATTTCCACACTTTCCAAAAAAAGAAGATATTTTTAATTTTGAATTTTACCACACGGTCCATATGACTAAATTCCAGATTCGAAAAAACTTCTAAAATTTCAATGGCTTCCAAATTCAAGCATTTGAAAATGAACAAAAAAAAAACAATATGCGAATAGCTTCCCACTTTCACCAATTTAAAAAAACACAGTAATTTCCAGACGATAATATTTGACTACATCAGACGAATTAACGTAAATGATATCCTTTTTAAAAAATATGTTTACAAAAAATGTTGCATTCCTAACAGGTAGGACCATTTTATTAAAACAATTTGCATAAAATAAAAAATGTTCAAAAAAACAATATTTCCAAACATATCCACCTAAAAAATATGAATAACATATCCGACCGATCAGAATAAATAAATACTTGCTACTTATGACCAAAAAAATGTTTTTAAATCCCAAAAATGTATAATATTTCAAAAAAAAATCCCTTCCTCTAAATATGTTAAAGGTAAATTTTTCCACAAATGCTTGATTACATGAATAATTGCACAGAATACAAATTCATATCCCCTAATTATAGATTGAATTCCAATTTAGCTCAATATTTGCATAGAAAGCAATTTCAGGTCCCCTAAATATGAACTGAATTTAAATTAAAATTCAGTAAATGCTCATATAATGTACTCCTTCCAATTACTGCATTAAATCAAATATTCACCAATTTTGAAAATTCACAAAAATTGTAATTCAATATCTAAAACAATAAATATATCAAACTAGCCACCATCGAAAGATTTTTTTTTGCAAATTTCCACACTTTTCAAAAAAAAAGATATTTTCAATTTTGAATTTTACCACACGGTCCATATGACTAAATTCCAGATTCGAAAAAACTTCTAAAATTTCAATGGCTTCCAAATTCAAGCATTTGAAAACGAACAAAAAAAAAACAATATACGAATAGCTTCCCACTTTCACCAATTTAAAAAACATAGTAATTTCCAGACGATAATATTTGACTACATCAGACGAATAACGTAAATGATATCCTTTTAAAAAAAATATGTTTACAAAAAATGTTGCATTCCTAACAGGTAGGACCATTTTACTAAAACAATTTGCATAAAATAAAAAATGTTCAAAAAAACAATATTTCCAAACATATCCACCTAAAAAATATTAATAACATATCCGACCGATCAGAATAAATAAATACTTGCTACTTATGACAAAAAAATGTTTTTAAATCCCAAAAATGTATAATATTTCAACAAAAAAATCCCTTCCTCTAAATATGTTAAAGGTAAATTTTTCGACAAATGCTTGATTACATGAATAATTGCATAGAATACAAATTCATATCCCCTAATTATGGATTGAATTTCAAATGCACCTAATAAATTTCAAAAAAAATGTATTTCCTCTAATTATTGATCTAAATTAAAAATCTAATAGCAATCAAATAGGATAATATTTAGAGATTCAAACTCTCCACACAAATAATTTCCAGACGATAATATTTGACTACATTAGATGAATTAACGTGGACGATATCCTTTAAAAAAAATATGTTTACAAAAATGTTGCATTCCTAACAGGTAGGACCATTTTACTAAAACAATTTGCATAAAATAAAAAATGTTCAAAAAACAATATTTTCAAACATATCCACCTGAAAGAATCTGAATAACATATCCGACCAATCAGAATAAATAAATACTTGCTACTTATGACCAAAAAAAAATTGTTTACAAATTCCAAAAATGTATAACATTTAAAAAAAATGCCCTTCCTCGAAATATGTTAAAGGTAAATTTTTCCACAAATGCTTGATTACATGAATAATTGCACAGAATAGAAATTCATATCCCCTAATTATGGATTGAATTCCAATTTAGCTCAATATTTTCATAGAAAGCAATTTCAGGTCCCCTAAATATGAACTGAATTTAAATTAAAATTCAGTGAATGCTCATATAACGTACTCCTTCCAGTTACTGCATTAAATCAAATATTCAACAAGCAATATAAACATATTACGCTAAGTTGAATAGGCCAACAAAAAAAATACACGAATAGCTTCCCACTTTCACCAATTTTTAAAATTCACACAAATTGTAATTCAATATCTAAAACAATAAATGTATCAAACTGGCCACCATCGCACAAAAAAAATCGCAAATTTCCACACTTTCCAAAAAAAAGGATATTTTCAATTTTGAATTTTACCACACGGTCCATATGACTAAATTCCAGATTCGAAAAAACTTCTAAAATTTCAATGGCTTCCAAATTCAAGCATTTGAAAAACGAACAAAAAAAATACGAATAGCTTCCCACTTTCACCAATTTAAAAAACACACAGTAATTTCCAGACGATAATATTTGACTACATCAGACGAATTAACGTAAATGATATCCTTTTTAAACAATATGTTTACAAAAAATGTTGCATTCCTAACAGGTAGGACCATTTTACTAAAACAATTTGCATAAAATATTTTTTTCTTCAAAAAAACAATATTTTCAAACATATCCACCTAACAAATATGAATAAAATATCCGACCGAACAGAATAAATAAATACTTGCTACTTATGACAAAAAAAAATTGTTTTTGAATCCCAAAAATGTATAATATTTCAAAAAAAATCCCTTCCTCTAAATATGTTAGAGGTAAATTTTTCCACAAATGCTTGATTACATGAATAATAGCATAGAATACAAATTCATATCCCCTAATTATGGATTGAATTTCAAATGCACCTAATAAATTTCAAAAAAATATATTTCCTCTAATTATTAATCTAAATTTAAAATCTAATAGCAATGAAATAGGATAATATTTAGAGATTCAAACTCTCCACACAAATAATTTCCAGACGATAATATTTGACTACATCAGATGAATTAACGTGGACGATATCCTTTTCAAAAAAATATGTTTACAAAAATGTTGCATTCCTAACAGGTAGGACCATTTTACTAAAACAATTTGCATAAAATAAAAAATGTTCAAAAAACAATATTTTCAAACATATCCACCTGAAAAAAATCTAAATAACATATCCGACCAATCAGAATAAATAAATACTTTCTACTTATGACCACCAAAAAAAATTGTTTACAAATTCCAAAAATGTATAACATTTCAAAAAAAAATGCCCTTCCTCGAAATATGTTAAAAGGTAAATTTTCCCACAAATGCTTGATTACATGAATAATTGCACAGAATACAAATTCATATCCCCTAATTATGGATTGAATTCCAATTTAGCTCAATATTTGCATAGAAAGCAATTTCAGGTCCCCTAAATATGAACTGAATTTAAATTAAAATTCAGTAAATGCTCATATAATGTACTCCTTCCAATTACTGCATTAAATCAAATATTCAACAAACAATATAAACATATTACGCTAAGTTGAATAGGTCAATATTTAGATACAATACAACTGGACTCCCTCCAATTATGCAACTCAATTTAACTAATACTTGCACTGAACTTAACTCTTTCTAACTACATAGTTAAATTGTAATAATGCTTCCCTAAATACATATTGGAGAAAACAAAAACTTAGATAACTTTAAAACACGATGCAAGCATTTTTTTCAATTTGAACGATTTCCAAACTTAGACAACTTAAAAAAAAATGTCGCCATTTTCTATATTCGAACGCCAATTTTTTTAAAATATATAAAAATGCTACGGAAAGAAAAATATTTACTATTTTTGCAAAAAAACAAATGAACTTGACTAATTGGAAAATGCTTAGATTTGGATAATTACATACAAAATAAACAACATGTTTGCAAATTCCAATTTGACCAACATTTAAGTCAATATACGAACATTCCATAAAATATATCGAAAGTGCTAAAAGAAAAAATGTTACATACTTATATCAACTTACAAAATATATTCAGACATTTTCCATTTAGCCAAATTTTTGCCACCATACGAATAAACATTCCCCAGGAAAACAGGAATCAAATTCAAATGGATTTTCTAATTCAAATTAAATATTGACTTCGAAATACAAATATGTTTGAACATTTCAAATCACTAAAGACTTCAGTAACCTACACAATATATTAAAAAAAAAGAAAACTCACCAAAAAAAATGCTGTCTATTCATACCAAAATAAAAACATATTCGAACACTTCAATTTGTCTAACATTTTGCTGAACAACAAAACAAAAATATTGTACAACAAAAATCACCAAGGGCGTGGCGTGACGCCACGCCAAATTCAACTAGTTTTTTAGTAACGCCGAACAGAATTGGGTCTAGTGCTTAGGGGACTGTTGACTGTTACCGAGTGGCTAAGCAGCACTGGTGTCTGGATCCCCTCCCCATATCGTCGGACACATTAGCTAGTTTTGTGGTGCAGGTAAGATTGGTTTGGGGGCATTGGCTGAATTGCGGAGTTTAGTGATGTTTGCCTTTTCGATAAGATCTCGGAAGTGTCGCAACAAGTTTAACATTGTTCAAGTACATGATTCTGCAATTGCGCCACTGTGTCATATTTTACGATGTATGATGATTTTTCCTTTTAAGGACATTAATATATAGAGACTTCGACTTTTATGTATGTAGTATTTCTTAGTAGTAAATAGTGCCAGTATTTCCTTCCTGATGTCCTTCTTGATGTTGTGTGATTGAACCAGGGATGCCCATGGCTTCGTTGTGCAGCCCCAACACTTGCAGCGTTACAAGGACTATGCAGGCCTCTACAAGGTAGTACACATGCTCCCGAATTATTTTATGCATTGTCTGGTCTTGACGAGCTGCACACATTCTTGCAGGAGGAGGAAGAGGAGAGATCTGATAGATGGAAGAGTTTTCTGGAGAGGCGGACCGAATCGTCTGGACATGACCCGATGCTTTCACTCTCCGTGGACGAAGCTGAAGCTGTAGTTTGTGTTGAGGAGAATGTTGGGACTCCAAGTTCTCAACTGTTGCACGTCAAGAGTGCGCAAGGGCTACAGAAGATTGAGTCATGGAAGCCAATTCGGCCATCCCTGGGCAACATCGAGCAGATGATGCGTCTGCGTGTTGAGAAGAAGAAGCATTCATCTGCTGCCAGGTTGCAATCGGAGGAATCCACCCATCTTGTGACGGTTGAAGAGGCCAATGTGTCAGGGGACTTGCCAAGTCTGCGTGTTGAGAAGGAGCATTCATCTGCTGTCAGATTGCAATCGGAGGAATCCACCCATCTTGTGACAGTTGAAGAGGCCAATGTGTCAGGGGACTTGGCACTGGCGGAGCTCCAGAAAGAATGTTGGACGGGCCAGCCCAAAGAAGACCACAGTTTGTTCTCTTCCATGGGCCGAATTTTCTCTTCTTCAGTGCGTTGGCTTGGGCTGGGCGGGCCACAGCCCACTTTGGCTTCAACGGAGCTCCGCCAGTGGGACTCGGACGATGAGTTCTATGATGCAGATAATGTCGACCTGCCACATGCAAGAGGATGGTTGGCAGCGGTATTTCATGCCCTGCCGCATGAAGAATTGACCAGAGTTACTGTCACGCTCTGGGCGCTGTGGCACGCGAGGCGAAAGGCAATTCACGAAGGCATTTTTCAGAGCCCGTTATCCACACATAGCTTCATTGAGAAGTTTGTAGCGGATCTTGATCTCGCTAAGGAAACTCCAAAACAATTACAGAAGACACCAGCGGCGAGTCCTAAATGGATTCCACCACCTGCTGGTAAGTCAAAAGTTAACGTTGATGCTGCAACATCAAAAAACTCTCCGATTTCTTCAATTGCAGCAGTCGCCAGGAGGGACGACGGTGTGTTCCTGGGTGCCTCGTCTGTAGTTCTGCATGGGATAACTAGTCCCGAGACTCTTGAAGCCCTTGCATGCAGGGAGGGGCTAGCGCTCGCTGCTGATCTGCACTTGCAGCAGATACGGCTGGCCAGTGATTGCAGCAACGTGATCCGAAGTCTGACGAGTGAGGGGATGAGCTCTTATGGACATGTTATACAAGAAATAAAAGCTCGTGCTTCCAGTCTCGGTGGGGTGGAGTTCGTTCATGAAGGAAGAAGTGCAAACGTGGACGCACATGGCCTGGCAAGAGGATCGATAGCTTCGCCAGTTGGAAGATACGTATGGCTACTTTCTCCTCCTGATGGAGTGTGTATGATGCATAAAATTGATTAATAAAGGGGTGGTGTTTCCTCAAAAAAAAAAAAAAAAAAAAAAAAAAAAAATAATGTCGACCTTAGCCAAGAAGTGCATTCAGGTGATAGTGTGAATGCTGAAATTGGCAACATGAGTCAAGAAAGAACTTACACTTTGAAGGAAGAGTTGGAGCGTCTTGTACGTGGTGGACTGCCGATGGCTTTGAGAGGAGAGGTACGGCCTGTTTCTTATAGCTTTTCGATTTATGTCTCCAATTTTAGATTTACTAGGCCCATTCAGCAGTCCCTTGCTTTTGTGATGACAGCTGTGGCAAGCTTTTGTTAGTGTTGAAGCTCGCAGAGTAAAAGGGTACTATAATTGTCTTCTTGATTCCGAAGGTGAACTAGAAAATAGCAGACGTTCAGATTCTTCAGCTTCCGAACGAGTCGATGAAAAACCTGAAGTATTTTCAGCATTTTCCTCTGAAAAGTGGAAAGGGCAAATAGAGAAGGTAATCATTCATCTTCATTGCCATGGAGAAGTATTATCCTTTTCGTTAATAATTTACATCTGGGAATGCTAATAGAATCCAATCTGACACATTTGGCCTCTTATAGGACTTGCCTAGAACTTTTCCAGGTCATCCTGCTTTAGATGAGGATGAAAGAAATGCCTTGAGACGCGTGCTTCTGGCTTATGCTAGGCACAATCCAACAGTTGGTTATTGTCAGGTAAGTGTATCTATTAATGGCACCCAACGTTATTTGCTTTATGGTGCTGGTTATCTGTTTTTCTCGAGCTTCTGAACAAATTTGAAGTAAAGTTGTTGTATTCCAAGTCACATACCCCACTACTGAACCCAAAACTTACTACTCAACGCTTCCAATAAATAATGCATGTGACTGTCGAAGTTTTTCTCAATCAAATTATGAGCTTACAGAATATAGTAGACAAATGTATACGCTTGGACATTTTTTAAATGTTCTCATAGCAACGAATTCTCTTGTCAAATAATACTGTAGGGGATGAACTTCTTTGCTGGACTCTTACTTCTATTGATGCCAGAAGAAAACGCATTTTGGTACGCCCACTATGACCATCTGTTCTACTGTTATCTGGGTTTAGGGTTGCAGATCCTAAGATCTCAAGATAGTTCAACTGAATAGTATATTAAATCTCTTGATGGTATAACAGGACATTGGTGTCAAAGTGAGCAACTGATCTATTCCAGGAGGCAAAGCCAGTACATATACAAGGTATGAACAGTAAACTATGAACAGTAACTAATACATCTAACACCCCCCCTCAAACTCATGGTGGGTCAACAACACTGAGTTTGGAGAGGAAAAACCCATGCTGCGCTCGAGTCTGTGCCTTCGTAAAGAAATCCGCCAACTGAAACTCGGAGGGCACATAATGAAGAGCAAGAATCTGATCCTGCACAGCAGCACGCACAAAGGAGGCATCCACACCGATGTGCTTGGTGAGCTCATGCTTCACCGGGTCACGCGCAATACTGATGGCACCAGTACTGTCTGACAATAGAGAAGTCGGTGCAGCAGCAGAAACACCAAAATCTGCTAGCAACCATCGCAACCAGGTCACCTCAGCCGTCAACATGGCCATCGCTCGCAACTCAGCCTCTGCACTGGAGCGGGACACTGCCTTCTGTTTCTTCGTCTTCCAGGCAATGAGAGAGCCGCCAAGAAAAACACAATAGGCAGACAGGGAGCGGCGATCAGAAGGATCACTGGCCCACGTAGCATCAGAGTAGGCCTGGAGCTGGAGAGAGCTGGAGCGAGGAAAGAAAAGGCGGTGAGAGATCGTGCCACGAAGATATCGTAGAACACGAAGAAGGTGACTATAGTGGACAGAAGTGGGAGCAGATACGAACTGACTCAGAATGTGGACAGGATATGATATGTCAGGACGAGTGACAGCCAGATAGACAAGACTCCCAACAAGATGGCGATAGCGTGTCGGGTCTGTGAGGGGATCACCATCGGTAGCACGAAGCTGAACATTAAGCTCCATAGGAGTCTCAGCAGTGCACTCATCACCAAGAGCGGCGCGAGCAAGGAGATCCTGAATATATTTTTCTTGGGAGATATAGAAGCCATCAGAAGTTGAAGAAACCTCAATCCCAAGAAAATAGCGAAGAGGACCAAGATCTGACATCAGAAACTGCTCACGGAGGCGGGCCTTAACAAAGGCAATATACTCGGAGTCATCACCAGTAATGATCATGTCATCAACATATAAGAGGAGGAGCGTCCGACCACGAGGTGAGGTGTGGACAAACAGCGCAGGGTCATGATCGCTAGGCACAAAACCAGCAGCAGTCACCACAGAGGCGAAACGCTCAAACCAGGCGCGAGGGGCTTGTTTAAGGACCATAGAGAGAGCGCCGAAGACGGCAAACCATACCATCAGGACAGAGTACCCCGGTGGTGGCTGCATATAAACCTCCTCACGCAACTCACCATTGAGAAAGGCATTCTGGACGTCAAGCTGAGACACAGACCAATGACGAACAGAAGCCACAGCGAGAAGAGTGCGAACAGTGGTCATGTGGGCAACAGGAGCGAATGTCTCATCATAATCGCGCCCCTGCTCCTGCTGAAAGCCACGAGCCACAAGACGAGCTTTGTAACGCTCAAGAGAACCATCGGAGCGAGTCTTGATCTTATAGACCCACTTGCAAGTGATGGGACGAACACCGAGAGGAGGGGAAACAAGATCCCATGTGCCAGTGCGCTCAAGTGCAGCAATCTCCTCAGCCATCGCAAGCTGCCACTCAGACTGAGCCATGGCATCCCGATAGGAAGTGGGCTCAACAGTAGCAGAAAGACCGTAGTGGGAAGGAGAATAGCGAGCAGGAGACCGTAAGGAAGGGCGAGAACGAAGGTTATGAACCGGTGTAGACGGGGAAGGTGGCGCGCCGGAAGTAGAGGGTATGTCAGAGGAAGCATCCACATCCCGAGGACGACGAGTGTAGTGGAGAGGAAAGGGAGAAAGGGGAGGACACGCCGGAGCAGTAGGTGGAGAGGCAGGTGACGAGGGAGGTGTGGAAGGAGGAGGGGAGGGTGGTGTCGGAGGTGTATCAGAAACGGTGGGACTCGGCATAGGTGGAGATGGAGGAGGAACAATAGGCACAGAGGGAGATGTGTCAGGGAGTATAAGGAAGGAGAGATCGTCAACTGAAAAGGAGGAGGTGGTGGGACGCGGATAGTATGGACGAGACTCATCAAAAGTCACATCACGTGAAATACGCAGACGACGGCCGACAGGATCCCAACACCGGTAACCCTTGTGCTCATCACTGTAGCCAAGAAAGACACACTCAACCGACTGAGCAGTTAGTTTGGTGCGTTCTCGCGAGGCAAGAAGGACATAGCACACACACCCAAACATACGAAGAGCGGAGTAGTCAGGAGAATGACCAGAGAGACGCTCCATAGGAATTCCACCCTGTAAGGCAGCCGAAGGCTGGATATTGATAAGATAGGTGGACGCAGAAATAGCCTCAGCCCAAAAGTGGGGAGGAAGAGAGGCAGCGATCATCATTGCACGACTCGTTTCAAGCAGGTGGCGATGCTTACGCTCAGCAACACCATTCTGAGCATGGGCACCAGGACAAGAGAACTGGGCAAGAGTACCCTGCTCGGCAAGAAAACCACGCAACATCTGGGAGATATACTCACCAGCCGAGTCAGCACGAAAAACACGGATGGGCATGGAAAACTGGGTGTGAACCATGGTAGCAAATTGCTTGTATATGGAGAGAACCTCACTGCGAGATTTCATCAAATAGAGCCAAGTATAGCGAGAGAAGTCATCAATAAAAAGAACATAGTAGCGATGACCACCTTTCGAATCGAAGGGAGCAGGACCCCATACATCAGAATGAACTAAGTCGAAAGGGCGCTGAGATACTGACTCACTCGTAGGATAGGGTAATTGAGTCTGTTTGCCAAGTCTACAACCATTACAATGTAAAGATACATCGCCAGAGACAGACCCTAAGACACCTTGATGCACTAGCGAGGACAAGCGAGAGCCACAGATATGACCAAGTCGATGATGCCACTGTTGGAAGGACGCAGAGGAGGAGGCAGCAAGAGCATGCGAGCTGGCGGGTGGGACACAAAGCCAGTCGACCTCCCAAAGGCCCTGAGCCTCACGGCGCCGAGGGCCAGCTCCAACTAGAGCCTGGGTGCGACGATCCTGAACAGAGCAAGAGTCGGTATCAAGAATGACACGACAGCCAGAATCAGTAAGTTGAGCAGCGGAAAAAAGATTCATGGTAAGACGGGGAACATGCGAAACACTAGGAACAGAGAAGGACGGAGTAGAAAGAATGCCACGACTAGCAACAGGAAGAGGTGTGCCATCGGCAGTAAGAACATTGACAGGAGAATCAAGAGGTCGAAGAGAAGACAGAGCGGAAGAATCAGAAGACATGTGAAAGGAAGCTCCAGAATCCAGAACCCACGGAGATGTACCTGACTGTGTAGGCGGTGGTGGCGAAGTAGCAGTAGTGGAAGCAGTCAGCGAGGCAACAGTGCCCGTCGAAGAAGAGCCAGAGGAAGCCAGCATACGTTTGAGCTGGGAAATGTCCTGGGCAGTGAAGGACTGTGCAGACGGAGGCGCACGAGCCGCGGGAGAGGAGCGACCCATGTCACGCTGCTTCTTGAAACAATCAGACTCTGGGTGGCCCGGCTTCTTGCAGTAGTCGCAGAACATGTGAGCGCGCCGACCCCCCCCTGCAGAGGGTCGCCCGCCCACCCCCCGAGAAGGAGTGGGTAGCAGTGGCGGAGCAGACGACATCGGAGCACGGGCAGCAAGCACAGTGGGAACCACAAGCAGACCAGCAGACCGGAGGCGAGTCTCCTCAGCACGAAGCTCTGCAAGTACCTCTGAGATGGGAATACGTCGACCACGGGCAAGCAAGTGAGCACGCCGAGCCTCAAACTCAGGACGGAGGCGAGACAAGAACTCATGGACACGCTGAAACTCCAAGTCAGACCTGACTGTCTGACAGCAGCGACAAGTACCACAAACAACGGTTCTCAGAGAGTCAAGCTGACGCCAGATGGCAGAGCACTGCGAGTAGAACTCATCAACAGTAGAGTCTCCTTGCTGAAGATCGTGCTCCTGACGGACCACAGATAGGTAGAGAGCATCACCAGAGGGCTGATAGCGCTGACAGAGATAAGTCCACATCGCAGCAGCAGTGCCTAAACCCATAAACTCAGAAGCAAACTGGGGTAGAACACTAGCAGTGAGGACAGCAGCAGCACGAGCATCATCATTGCACCACTGAGTGTAAACAGACAGAGCATCCCGATAAATAGAGAGAGAGTCCGAGTAATCCGATACCTGCTGGTCATAGGCTTGAACGGCAAGATCATCAGCATCCTTGGCAGCAGCCCGATCAGCCTCAGAAGCATCAGCGGCAAGAACGGGTGGCACCGGTGGAGTAGGAGCCACAGGAGCAACGGGGCACGGCGGACAGACGACCTCGCCAGAGAGAACGCCCCACAACAGGAGGCCGCGCATGTGGATGCGCATAAAGCCCACAAACTCTGCATAGTTGGTGCCGTAAAAAATCACGGAGCACCGAGGAACAGCAACATAGCCCGAAGAAGACATGACGGGCTCTCTGGATTTTTTTTTTTTTTTTTTTTGAAGTCAACTCAACAGGAGAGAGAAACTAGATCGGGCAGAGCTGCCTCGACCTGTACACGCACGGCCGAATCGCGGGAACCAGAGGAGCAGCCGGCGGGCGGCCGGAGAGCGGCCGGAGGGCGGCCGGCGACGGGCAGCGGCCGGAGGGCGTCCGGCGACGGGCAGCAGCCGCGACGGACGACGGCAGGTCGGCTGGAGGGCGGCCGGCGACGGGCAGCGGCCGTGAGGCGGACGACGACGGCCCGGGACGGCAGCGGCCGGGGTGGGAGCGGCCCAGGACGGCGGCGGCCGGCCACGCACGGCGGCGACGCTTCAGACCAGAGGAGCGGCCATGGGCAGGCTCGAACGGGGACGAAAGCAGCCGGGAAGAAGGGCGTCCGGCGGCGGCTGCGGGACAGCAATGGAGAGGAAGAAGGAGGCAGACCAGCCGGCCGGAGAAGCAACGGCGACGGCGACGGTGAGCTACGCGGAGTTGCAACGCGCGGGGAGAGCAGAGCACCTGAGCTCTGATACCATGTTATGAATGAGCAACTGATCTATTCCAGGAGGCAAAGCCGGTACATATACAAGGTATGAACAGTAAACTATGAACAGTAACTAATACATCTAACACTTCTCACGCCTCTCATTCTCTGTTTTCCTTTAAGCTTTTGACAGGATCATCTATCTGTTATTGTAAACTGGATTTGTTTATTTAATTCGGGCATCAATCTTTACATATATAGACTAGTACTATATTGCATCAATCTGTATAGAGCTATTTTCAGTCTAACATGTTTTTGTTGCTAACCTGACGTGAATTCAGTCTAACAACAATGACAGGAATAACTCCAGCTGCATATAAAGGATTGCTTACCCTTCTCTAAATAGAAGATTCCTTACCCTTCTCTTCTTATGGAGGTGAGGATTGCTTGGCTATGGATTTCTGCACCTCCAGCTGCATATAAAGTAAATTAGTAAGAAACTTGAGTGAATCATTGCAAAAAAGAAGGAGCTAAAGAAAGATAAGCCTACATGCTTATACAGCCAAGCAGTTGAGCATGGTTCAGTGCCAAGCTCCTGACCCCATACTATCTTCTGTGCCCACTCCCCTAAGTACCCTTGGTGTTCAACAATTAGCCTATGGAGTGAATGAATTAGCACGGTAGTATTCAAAATATACAGGAAAAGGCTAACACTAAACCATAAGTGAAGTTATTCTCATGTAAGAAAATTACATCATAGGGGCAGCCATCACAACCAACTGTTAAACACACGTATTTGGTATACTTGATCCATCCCATTTCAAAATGTTCTCTTTCTATATTACATACACATATGAAACTAAATAGCACAAGGAATACTCCATTAAACATACTAAACAAAGGATGCCAACTATAGCATATCTGCTCTGCCTAATACAAGCTAATCTGCACATGGGATTTTTTTTTTTCAGAAATGGATACCTAAGGTAAACAAAAATCGTGCATTTTCTTTGAAAGTGGTCAAAGGAGCAAGTCCTACAGAAGTAGAACAGACTAATTCAGTGCGGTGGTGACTCAGGACAAGATTTTACACAACGGGACAGGCTTAACTCTGAGAAGTCCAATACCTAGCTTATCACAAAGAAGAAACAGGTCAAGCATCCTCGCCGGCTGTCACCACGGAAAACTAACTGAGAGCACTAGGGAGGTGGCGGACGCGGCGGCAGCGCGGTCACCACCAGCGGCGGAGGTCGAGACGGCAGGTTGTGACGACGGCCAAGGGGCTCGTGTGGGAAGAAGAAAGGGGGTGGGGGTTTGTGGCGGCGCTGATGCTCACCGAGGTGGGTCGCGGTGGAGAAAGCCCAGTCGGCTGTGGATGGTCGAGGGAGAGGTGGTCCGGCGACGATTGCTTCGGGGGCGGCGGCGCGAAGATGCGTATGTCGGACCGAGATGGAGGACGGCGTCGCGGGAGGGGGAGTGTGGCGGCGCCGGAGGCGGAGAGCGGCGGCGGCATGGCGCGGGAGGTGGAGCGGCGGCGCGTGCTGAGCAGCGCCAGCGCAGCGAGATATGCGATTGGGGATTATCTTTCTCGCGATGCGATCTAGGGTTTGGTTGCGTAAGTTTGGACAACCCCGCGACCCTCCGAAATATTTCGCTCGACGCGCGCTAAGTCCGGTTGGCCCGCCAAAATTTTCGCTACCCACGAACCACGTGTGCCGGCAGTTCCATCTGCCGGGATTGACTTGTACCGGCAGTTCCGCTGCCTTGATATGTTTTGGTTATTACCGGCTGTTGACAGCCGGGACATTTATATTTTTACCGGCTGTTAAACTGCCCTCACTGATTTTTGCCGGCTGTTTGTTTCTCCCGGCAGTTAAACTGCCTTCTAAAGTTGATTTTTGCCGGCTATTCTTTGCCCTTAAATTTGGCCCGTGGTGTATTGCATATCCGGGCGGGTCCCAACTGTACACCTAGGCAAGACTTCTGACTTGGCTGACACCTAAGCGAAAATGCCAACTAAGCCCTGACACATAGACAAGGTTGCTGAGTTGGCTGTCAATTACTACGAATGACCATTTAAATTGGTCGTAATTGGGTAGAAAAAAAGTCGTAGTCTAATGTTGTCGACATTATGACCAATTATTGTAACGAGATTGTGACTTTTCGGACAAATTTGGTCATTAGTATTTCGGGTTTGGTCCCTCCAAAACAGCTTACGACCAAGTGGTTGAAAATGGTCACAGATTTATGACCAATTTTTTCAGGGTCACGGACAAAAGGTCACTAGTTGACATATTTCTTGTAGTGTGGGAGCCCTTCCGCTCCCTGCTGAACGCCGGGGGAAACCCTAGGACCGCCTACTGGTCCGGGCAGCAGTGGCGCGACATCGCCATTCCCCTCCTCGAAGGTGCTGCTTTGGTGTTCAGTGTTCCTTGGTCCTCGAGGTGTGGTGGCGGCACATTGCTTATCTCCGTCCAGGTTGTGGTGAAGCCATTTGTTTCCTGCCAAGTTGAGTACCTGGAGCTCGCCGGCGGTCCAAGTTGCGGACGAAGTTGAAGCTGCCATTTGAAGCCGGGTTAGCGAGTTCGATCCACCTCGGATCGGCTCGTTCCCATCGACACCCCTCCCTCTTACGGGTAGTTGGGTGGCGACCACACTCTGTGTTGGCTTGGTCGTCGAACTCCTCGTTTGCAGGATGATCTTCTCTTGTTTCTTCCTTGTGTTGTGTTGTAGTGCTCTCCCCTCTTCTTGTTTAGGACGCCCCCTCTGTGTTGGCTTGGTTGTCGAACTCCTCGTTTGCAGGATGATCTTCTCTTGTTTCTTCCTTATGTTGTGTTGTAGTGCTCTCCCCTCTTCTTGTTTAGGTTGAGTGCAGCTTTCTTTCTCCTCCCTCATTATTTTATTTTTTAGAGTCACTAGCATGGTGGCCCGCAGTATAAGTTATTTATTTTTTTCGTAATCCTAATCATTTGTACGGAATGCATGCAAGTTTGCGGGAGAACATTTTTTATATTTTTTGAAATAATTGTACGCCAACATTAAATAGGTATATTGAAGCTTTAAATATAACAATTTTTTCAGTAGATTTGGGTCGCTCATTTGTCCTTTTTGTCGGTTGATCCGTTTTCGCGGCCGTTACGTACTGGAGTACATGTGTGACTGTAGACGTAGCATTTTGATTTTAAGTGGGTTTTCTTCGTATGGTTCTTTTCTTTAAGTTGATGTATAATTATTTAAACAAACGACTCATCGGGTTAGTAATCTAATAAAATACAATCGCAAGTCTCTTTTTTTTAGTTTTTGATCGAATGGAGTCTGCTGACTCATTTTTACTTTAACCTGGATCGACCTTGTAGTAAATACGGCCTACAGTATTATTATAATAATCTTATTGGTCTCACTCTCTCTCTCCCTTTTGCGTTTTTTTTTTCAGATCTAAAAGCACCGTCTTCCTCCCAATCCATCAGATCCCATTTCCTCCAAATCATCTCCTTGATTCCAAATGCTCACGTTAGTAATGGATTCCCCACTTCAGAGGCGTACATGGCTCCCATCCATCTAAACTTCAAAGAGATGCGGTGATTCTTGAGGATTTATTTTTTGGGGGCCTTGGATGTTGTTACCTGTTGGTCGTTGCTTGATGTCGCCGCTGATTCCAGGAGTTCGAAGAGCCATGGCCTCGAGGAGTTGTTGGTCCTGTGTTAGTCCCGTCGGGTCTTGTTGCAGTTTCTTATAGGCTGCAGAAGTTTCACTGCCTCTTTGGTGGTCACTGAATGCCTAAGGTATGTTGTATATTTCTGTTCATTATACTTTTGCGATAATTAGAATCAGAAGTACTCTTGGTACCATGTATTTCATAAGTGTCTTTATTTTTTTGTATTTTTCTTTGATCCTCTTTAGATTCTCTAGTTTATAGACTGAATTAAACTTGTTGTTTGATGATAATCAATCTCGGAATCACTGAATGTTTCAATTGTATTAGACTATGATATTTTAATGAAATGCTAATTTGTATGTGTACTACTGTTCATGTATTTGTCCTTCCGAAATGTTGTGAAGCATATTATTTAGATTCATTTAAGTATACTTCCATTGTGCACCCTCCACTTTTACTCGGGCTTGGGACCGGCATCGGCAGTGTTATGCACCCCCCCCCCCCCTCTCCTATGCATACCCAATTTAAATTTAAATTGAAAATAGGAGTATACAATAATATTCAAAGTAAATAGTTTGTGGTCTATAAATACAATAATCAACATAGAACTTACTAATCATATTCAATAGGTACCATGGGCTGTAGAATAGAAGAACAGTTCCATCCTGTCACATAGTTAATTACATCAAAATTGTAAGTCAGTTAAATTTGAAGTGAAGCAAATTTACATTTTTTTCATATCAATTTGATGAAGTTTTTTGCATATGCATGTATTTATAGCAAATTTTTCGTACCTCAAAATATTTCTTGTAGACTATGTTCTTGACTCTATCACCCTCATTGCTTTCTTCATCATCAACCATTATCCGCAGTCCATCTCTTTGTGTTACTCTTGAGCATGCTACATACAATTGTCCATAAGTGAATACTTGTTTTGGTAGATATAGGCCGACCTTCTTTAGAGATTGTTCCTGACTCTTGTTGATTGTCATAGCAAAACAGACAGATATAGGATATTGTCTTCTTTTCAACAGGAATGGCCATGGTGATTCAGTTGGTGACATTATAATTCTTGGAATATATACCTTTTCACCAACATGTGTTCCTGTTATTATCTGTGCTTCGATGAATCTTCTTCCAAGTTGTGTAATTGTCATCCGTGTACCATTGCATAACCCTGCACTCTGGTTTATATTACGCATGAGCATCACCGGTAGTCCTATTTTCAGTCGTAATTCGTGATTTGGGATTCCAGGAAACTTTAGATTGTTTAGGAACTCTTTTGCATGCATCATATTTTTATCGTCATTTAAAGTTGTAGCTTTACAAACTGTGTCACAACTTCGATAAATTGTGTCCTCCCCTTCTAGACAATTCATTATGTAGTCATTGATATCTCTTACTGTTTCATTTCTTGGACATAAGATAGCTCTTTCTTCTAAGAATGCTCGATCTCGATATCTTTGTCTTAAATTTGGATATATGCTTTCCACCAGTGTCTTCTTTGGGTCATTTCCTTTCTCTAGTATTATGTCACTTGGTATATTTATCCAATCCTCACCTTCTGATGATGTTGTTGTTCCATCGCCAATATTTAAAATCCACTCTGCAAATTGTGCTAGCTGTTTTTTCTCTATCTCATTATCTGACATGCAAGTGAGTCGCATGTTTTTTGTTAGCTTCAAGATTTGAAAGTGCTTCCAGAGGTAGGATCTTTTGATTGATGTTGTGACTATGTTGTGTCTTCTTCCCTTTGGCAGAACCGGAAGAATCTGTCGGAAGTCCCCTCCTAGAACCACTGTCATGCCTCCAAATGGCTTCTCGCTGTTGTTCTCATTCTTATTCCTTAGTATGTCCCTTAGGGTTCTGTCCAGTGCCTCAAAACATATCTTGTTTGCCATGGGAGCCTCATCCCATAGTATAAGTGATGTTTTATTTATTAGTTCTGCCAAGTTTGATCCTTGTTTGATGTCACAGGTTGACTCTTCTGTTAGGATTAGAGGGATGTGGAACCTTGAGTGTGCTGTCCTACCCCCATGCAGAAGTAGCGCTGCAATACCGCATGATGCCACTGCTAGTACTACCTTGCCCTCAGACCGCAACTTTGTTGTGATTGCTTTCCATAGGTACGTTTTCCCTGTACCACCATATCCATCTACAAATATTTGCTTTCCTGAATTGTTGTCTACAGATTCCATTATTGTGTCAAAGGCCTGCCGCTGTTCGGAGTTCAGATTATTAATGATCCTAAAATGTTCATCCTTGAGGTCATCCTTGTTGTAGTTCATCTCTTCATCGAGTAGCCTATTTCCAAGTTCTTTTAGAATTGAAGAGTTTGGCAGTTCTATTCCAGGGTACTCCTTAAGTGTTTTTCCAGCGAGTCTCATTTGTTTTTCCATTTCTACCAAGGCATAGCCCTGCTTCTGTTTATCGGTCAAATGAAGTGTAGGATAGTTCAAGATTTTTCTCTGTTTGTACTCTATATCTTCACTTAGAACTTCCCAACATGATTCCCACATAACCTTTGGATTTGTAACTTCACAGTGGCATAAGATGGTTGTGAAAAGTTGACGTAGCTTGTTTCCGGTTGCCCAATTGGATGCCTCTTTTATGCACTCTATCCACTCTTTATCGTCATCCAGAAATCCTAATGCTTCACAAGCTGACTTGTATGATGTGTGGACTACTCCATTAACAGTTCTTATGTGTTCGAAAGATGTGCATCCTTTAACCACGTTAAGTAGCATTCTCATGTAGTATTTCTCACCACTTGATGGATGGGCATAATAAATCCTTCCAACAGATCTTCCTTTTTTCCGCTTGCTCCATTGTGACTTTCCCCTCTTCCAGACCCATTTTGAAGGGAAATCTGCGTATGTTAATTCTCGGGCCTCTGCACACTCCTTGTTTGTTTCCATCCACTGTGTAAATTTAGTGATTCCTGTCCTTTCCTTTCTTACAATCTTTGTAAGGTCTGTAGAATCTGAGAAGATAACTTGTTGTTCATTCTCTAGGTGGAAAGGCAGCCTTTCAACACAGGGATCTCGGAAGTGCATTTCGTATTGAAATTATATTCTCCAACATGCATCATATCCTGATATGTATGTGCACTCCAGGTACCTTTTGATCTCATCATTTTCTATCGTTGTTGTTGCTTGGTCGTCACCTTTGTTTATGTATTTAAAAAGGTATTTTATTGACAGAGCTCTATTGCAGACCTCGACATTTATATGAGCTTGATACTTTACCAGTAAATCTCTATTATATGGGACCACATATCTGTTATCCAACGTGACCTCCCCCTTTTCTATGTATCTGCCATCATCTCTTCTTCTATACACCGGGTATCCATCTTCATCGATGGTTGTATTTCTGTTAAATTGCTGAGGAAATTTCCTTATGCACTTGTTATCGACCATGCATGGTGAATTTGGATTGGCCTGCCCACATGGTCCGTGCATCATGAAATTTTCAACGGCTGCATATCCTTGCGGATCAATTTCCTTATCTGGGATTTCAGCACTTGTTATCTTATCTACCTCCCCTGGTTCGGGACATCTGTTCTTTTCTTTCTTGTCAAGGAATATAACTATGTGGGCGTGCGGGAGACCCCTCTTTTGAAACTCTATGGTGTATATAACTGCAGTTAAATACAGAAATGTCAATTAATTGCGTTAAGAAGAATAATTATTAGTCGATAATAAGTTTGCATGGCATTACTTGCTAGTGTTTTTCCAAAGTATTCCCTTTCCTTTATGTCTCTCATGAATTCCTTCAGCTTTATGTGGAACACGCGATCAACGATATCAGGTCTATCTGATGCTGTTTGCCCTATATCTTGTAGCGTAGATTGAATCTCCGGCCAAGCTGCGTTGCATGTGAAGGTCACAAATATGTCGGGATATCCAGCCCACCTACATATTGCCATTGCATCTTGATAGTTTTGTATTTTATACCTCGGGCTATCTGTGACAGTGGCTGGAAGTAGTATCCTCTTTCCTACTTGTTCAGCACTTGTATCTCCCCTTTCAACCGCATCCTGCAAGCCAGCATATAGTTCTGTTCTTAGGTTTCCTTGATGTCTTCTAATCCAGTTTAGCCTGAACTGTAGAATACATGCAAGGGCATCGACGATAAATTGCAATGTAAGCTTTTCACATGATAGCAAGTGCATTGGCTGGTTTTTCCGCTGTTGTAGTCAATATGCATAGTATTCCAGCATTGTAACATTCTTTCTCTTGCATTTTGAACCTTCTTTTAATATGTATGGTATTTTCTCTCTATACCCATCTTCTCCGTAGGGAAATAGTAATGGGTACTGCATAGCCATTAATTTTGGATGGTTCTCAGATATTCTTGTTGGCCTCATATCTTTATACTGAACAATGATGTCCCGTCCTTGTCTATTTTCTGATGTATCATTGACAATGAGTGCTGCCACTTCAGATGCTGATGGCATGTTATATTTTCTTCCATCTTTGTGACGTGTACTGATTATTTTTAATTTGACGTCATGATAGTCACCTTCTTTGAATCTGTCCCTTGCCATTCTGAATGTTTTTGCTAGTGTGTTTTCTTTATCCAACATATTCTTCAGGCCTTCAACAATGTGGGGATCTATCAACTTTCTTTTTTCCTCTGAAGATGTTGAAGCCTGTATCCTATTTTTTACCTTATTTTCTGTGTCATATATGTATAGTTGTGACCAACGTGGCTTGGGTGGGTTTTCTCCTTCTTCTGGTAGAAGAGTCCCAATCCGATGATAGTTTAGCCCGGTCATTTTGAATACATAAGGTCCATTCCCATTGTTTATTTGTTTGTCAACCTTTCCTCCCATCGATGTGAAAGCGAACATGGAGTTACAATCTGATATTCTTCATGTAGTTTTTTGACCTCTTTCCTTTCTCTTTCCTCATCAATTTCTTTAGGTAATCTGGTGGCTCCTTCAAATGTTGCAAGTCAACCTTGCCTTGTTGGCAACATATTCCAAAAGTTGGATTTTTTTTCCCTCATCCCGAATTTCTTTCTTCATACCAGAAAATTGCACCGCATCGTTCACACTCACAAGTTGGTTTTCCGAAGTTCCAAATTTCTGTATCAGTACTTGTTGATGACCTGTTACAATTTTATTTATAATCATCATGAGAACAATAGATTGTAGTGCGATGCATGGATTTTAATTTGCAGATCTTCATACAGTCATGTCACAAAAGCATCATTGTGTAATATTAAAAGCATAATACATGAAACTGTGTGTAGAATCCTTTACATGTTCCCGGTTGAAGTTTGTTCAGTTTGCATCACATTGCACTATGGCACATGTACACAAATCACGGAAGGCTTCCCTGCTTTTTTTCTTGAATTTTTTGTATCCTATTCAATCTCGCCGATCTGACTGTTTCTCTGTATAGACGCATGTACACATAATAAAATGATGTCGTGTATAGGTAATTGTTGTTCATATCTTGTTTATATATGTACAGGTTAGACTTTAAAGTAGCTGAGTTGCACGTACCACATCTATATGAAAGATAGATTAACATAATTACCTTGCTGGTACGCATATTTGATCTGTTTTGGATTTCTTTGCAGCACGTTTATATTCCTTGCTATGCGGTTCACGATTCCTCTTCATCGAAAAATCCTGTGTGACACTGAAGAAATATGTAACTGTTGTTCAAGCGGATATATATTAATTGATAAATTATAAAATCTATACAATATGAAACATGCGAGTATAATTTGAAGATACTGGCAACCAAGATTGCTCAAGTTCTTGGAAAATCAGAAGAGGGAATTTTGACCTTGTGAGTACCTTGTTCAACTGTAGATTGGTTTGGAGGTTAACAGCGCATGCAGAGAGTTGTAGCAATACACTTGCCGTGTTGCCGCAAGATCTTGGAGGTAATCTCTCTGGAGCTGGAAGGCAAGATATAATGGTAAACCAAAACTGTTCAAGTTTTTTAATAATCTGAAGAGAAATTTAGATCTTGTGAGTACCTTGTTCGACTGCAGATCCGTTTGGAGGTTAATAGCTGATGTTGTCGCAGTACGCTTGCCGAGTTGCCGCAAGATCTTGGAGGTAATCTCTATCGAGCTGGAAGGCAAGATATAATGGTAAACCAAATCTGTTCAAGTTTTTAATATTGTGAAAAGAAATTTAGATCTTGTGAGTACCTTGTTCGACTGTAGATCCGTTTGGAGGTTAATAGCTGATGTAGGTAGTGGTCGCAATACGATTGCCGAGTTGCCGCTAGATCTTGGAGGTAATCTCTTGAGAGCTGATAGGCAAGATCTTTAGAAAGGTTGGACGTGGGATGTATACCTATATATTCATGAGCTTTTTGGCTTCCTGGTTGTTGACGTGTTAAAAACTTCCATGTTATGTCGTTCCTATTTTATTGATATGGTACAATTGTACGTTTAAATTTTTGGTTTTATCTACAAAATCTTACCAGAGTCGAAAAAGAAGTCTTGTGTTTAATCTAATTAATAAATATTGTCACGTAAAATTGTTTGTTAAGTTGTACCGACCTTTGTCATGTGGAATTGGATATCCTGAAATTTTTTTTTTAACCTATCTCATCTGTCACGCACTGACATCTTTATTAATATATTCTTGCATACATCGTCTCTCTGTATCTCTCTATAAGCTTAAAACTCTCCCAGTGTACTGCTTTTCAGCTAGACGATACTTGAGGATATTCCCATAATTTCCAGAGGTATACCATTAATTGTACAAATAATCTGGGTTTGATGAAATAAATTTACTAATATTTTTAAATTTTTATGCGTTGAATGAGGTAGATAATATAACTGACAATGTGTTGAACCGTTACTGGGCTTTATATTTCTGGCCCATGTGGCCCATCTGCTGTGTATGTGGCTGAGCTATATATTCTCACCCTTCTATACCATGGAACTCTAGATAGAATAAACCGTGAGCTTCCACCCACAAGGTTAGCCGCCACCTCTGTTTTCTACATGGTATCAGAGCACTAGAGGATGGAGGGGGTGGCGCTGGAGATGAAGACCCAGTGAGTGGATCTGTTGGAGGCTGCGAGGGGTTTGGTGGTTCTGCATCAGGAGGTGTGAGGGAAGTGTTGTGGTCAGGCTGAGCCATGGGAGACGATTTGGCAAAGGCACTGGACAGGCTGGCGGAGATCCTCACCGCCAAGACTACAGAGGCTACGGCTGTGGTCAGGTCAGCAGATGGGGCTCTACTTGCTGGAGCCTCACAGGTAGAGGGGGTGCAGAAGCTTGAACTGGCACCAAACGAGATTAAACTGGAGGGTGTTAGCAATTATTTGAGCTGGTCTAGGAGAGGACGGCTGTTGCTGAAGTCGAAAGCTTTGGAAGGATATGTTCTGGGAGAAGTTGCTGAACCTGTTGAGAAGCAGGGTGCCGAGTGGAAGAAATGGAGCACTACTGATTCAGGAATACTTGCGTGGCTGCTCAGCTCTTTAACCCCGCCAGTTGCTGCATCTGTTGAGGCACTGGCTACTGCAAAAGAGGTATGGGAAGCTTTGTCTCAGATGTATTCTGGTAAGGGAAATGTGATGCTTGTTTCTCAACTTGAGGATAGACTGCATGATCTCACTCAAGGTGAAAAATCAGTGATGACTTATGTGGGGGAAATGAAGCAGTTGTGGGCAGATTTGGATCATCTTGATACTTTGGTGCTTGCCCATACTGAATGTGTTGTGGCAGCAAAGAAATGGATTGAAGGCAAGCGAGTGCTCAAGTTTTTGAAGGGTCTGAATCGAAACTTTGAGAATAGGAGGGCGAATCTGATGCATGAAACTCAGTTGCCTTCACTTGAAGCTGCTATTGCCGCTATTGCACAAGAGGAAACAAGACTGAAGTGCAATGAAAAAGGGGAATTTACACAAGGGCCTGCCTATCTTGTGTCTGAGCGGCAGGAGACCAGAGATTGCTTCAACTGTGGAGTAAGTGGCCACCTTGTCCATCAATGTACTGCTCCACCTCGCCGGGGCAGAGGAGGTTTCAGAGGCAGCAGGTACGGCAGGGGATACTATAGAGGTGGTAGAGGCAGAAACGGAGGAAATTACTACCACAACTCAGGCGGTCCACAAGGAGGGGCCAGAGCCAATATGACATTTACAGAGGGAGGTAGATCAGTAACTCAGAATCAGGGAAGTGTTGAAGGGGAAGTGAAGAAAAATGAACAGCAAGGAGAAACGAGCTTCGGGCAGTTTGCTCATTTTGTCTACACCAAAGGTAATACAGAAAATGGCTCTCTAGCTGCTCATCAGCTTGATTCTGATTGGGTATTAGATTCTGGTGCCTCAAGGCATGTTACTGGTAATAGTAGTGAGTTTGAGATGTATAATCAGTACCCATCTACATACCATGAAACCATTCAAACTGCAGATGGTACTGCTCAATCTGTAAAGGGTGTTGGAGATGTCCAGTGTTCATCTAACATAAAGTTATCCTCTGTCCTACATGTGCCTGCATTTCCAGTGAGCTTGATCTCTTTGAGTAACCTGGTGGATCAGATTGATTGCCGCATTATTCTTGATAAGTATATGTGTTTAATTCAGGAGAGGATGACTGGAAGGAAGCTTGGGGACGGGATCAGATGTAGAGGGCTATGGTACCTGGACCGAGAGAAGCCGAAGTTGCTGGGATACTCTGTGGTGCTCGCAGCGGTCCAAGGTGATAAAGAGAGCAAGGCTATGATCCATCATTGCCGAATGGGGCACATTTCTTTTGATAAGATGAGCAGAGTTTGTCCTGATGTAATGAGTGGAGTAGACATGAACAAACTGAAATGTGATGCATGTGAGTATGCTAAACATACTAGAACATCTTATGTAAGTAAGGGGCTGAGAAGTATAGCTCTTTTCACTCTTGTGCAATCTGATGTATGGACATGTCCTACTATGTCGATTAGTGGAATGAAATATTTTGTAACCTTCATTGATTGTTGTATATGCATGACTTGGGTATACCTTTTACGCCATAGAGATGAGGTGTTTCAATGCTTCCAGGACTTCTGTGCATATGTGAACACTCAATTTAAGGTGTAGGTGCAAATAATGCTCAGAACTGATAATGGGACAGAGTATGTTAACAACAGATTTGGCAGATTCTTATCCGAGAAAGGTATCATGCATCAAACTTCCTGCCTAGATACTCCTCCCCAAAATGGAGTAGATGAAAGAAAGAATTGCCACATATTGGAGGTAACTCGCTCACTCATGTACACTATAAATAGACCAAATTTTTTGTGGAGTGAGGCTGTTCTAACTGCTACCTATCTTATTGATCACATGCCTTCACGGATTATGGGCATGAAATCGCCATGTGAACTTTTATTTGGAGAAAACAAATTTCCTGTTGCCCCCAAGGTCTTCGGATGCACTTGCTTTGTCAGAGATCACAGTGAGTACGCTCGATCCCAAGGCTGTGAAATGCATCTTTATTGGGTTCCTCCTGGGCAACAAGGATACAAATGCTGGAATCCAACTGAGTGCGGGACGTTTGTGAGTATGGATGTTACCTGTCGTGAATCTGAACCCTTTTATTGCGAGCAAACAGACTTACGCATATTGTTTGAGGATCTTGATCATCTGTCACAGTTGAGGGCTGATCAAGAGGGGGAGAATACAAACAGTACAGTCACACCTGCAGAAAATTCTGATGCAACAACAAAGGGTCAACCTTTCCCGCTGGTGATTAGATCGGATCTGATCTCTTCAGATTCTGAAGCTGATGGTACCCATGTAACTGCACTACAACAGGGCCAAGAAAAGCAACTTCAAGTGTACACAAGGAGGCGACGTGAGAATGTTGAACAGGGGGAGAATGATAATTTGGTACAGGGGTCACAAATACAAGAGGAAGAACAATCTGCTGAAGACAGACAATCTGCTGAAGACAGTTCATCGAGTGCACCATTGGAGGCGAACTCAAATACCACTGGAGGATCGGCAGACCTACCAATTGCACTAAGAAAGGGGACTAGAGCAGCTAGAAGCAGACCTGTGAAGAAATATGGGTTTAATTTTCATGACATCAGCAACTATGTGTCTTATGAAGCCTTGTCACCCTCCCATCTGGCACTTGTTGCGTCTCTCCAATTAGTGCATATTCCTACTGATTGGACAGTTGCAAAACAAGATCCTAAATGGTGTGCTGCTGTGAGAGAAGAGTTGGAAGCATTAAGGAAGAATCAAACTTGGGAGTTGACTACCTTACCAGATGGAAAGAAAGCAGTTGGATGCAAGTGGGTGTTTACAGTCAAACAAAGTCCGGTATAAGGCAAGGTTGGTTGCAAGGGGATATAGTCAAACATATGTGATTGACTATGACGAAACCTTTGCCCCTGTGGCGAAAATGAACACTGTGAGGATCTTGATATCCTGTGCAGCAAATTTTGGATGGCCACTACATCAGCTTGATGTGAAGAATGCCTTCTTGCATGGTGACCTTAAAGAAGAGGTGTATATGGAGGTACCACTAGGAATAGCTGCTGCTGAAAATGGAGGTAAAGTGTGCAAACTAAAAAAGGCTCTCTATGGTCTGAAACAATCTCCAAGAGCCTGGTTTGATCGGTTCAGAAGGGCCGTGTGTGCCATGGGATATAGACAGGGCAATGGTGATCACACTGTGTTTTACAAGCATTTAAACAAAAGGATTACTATTCTGGTGGTTTATGTGGATGATATTATAATTACTGGGGATGATGAAGCTGAAATACTCAGATTGAAGAAGTATCTAAGTAGGGTTTTTGAGGTGAAGGATCTCGGCCAGCTCAAGTATTTTCACAACGCAAGTATGTTCTAGACCTGTTGAATGACACGGGAATGATGCAGTGTCGAGCAGCCGCAACCCCCATTGATCAAAATTATAAGATAATAGCTGAATCTGGAGAATTGGTGGAAAAGGAAACTTATCAAAGACTTGTAGGAAGGTTGCTATATTTATGTCATACAAGGCCAGACATTGCTTATGCAGTGAGCATTGCAAGTAGATATATGCATGAACCAAGGACTGGTCACCTAGATACAGTACATCAAATTCTGAGGTACCTAAAGGGAACTCCAGGAAAGGGGTCATGGTTCAGAAGTAATGGACATCTAGTAATAGATGGTTATAGTGATGCTGATTGGGCAAGTTGTCGTGATGACAGGAGGTCAACTTCAGGATATTGTGTATTTGTTGGAGGTAACCTCGTATCATGGAGGAGTAAAAAAGCAACAAGTTGTATGAAAGTCAACCGTTGAAGCTGAGTACCGTGCCATGTCTGAAGGATTGAGTGATATGCTATGGGTAAAAAATCTCTTAAGTGAGCTGAAGGTGCTAAGAGATGGTCATTTAAATGTTTGGTGTGATAACAAGTCAGCAATATGTATAGCAAACAATCCAGTCCAACATGATAGAACCAAACATATAGAGATTGACAGATTCTTTATCAAGGAGAAATTAGATGCTGGAATTATCAAGATTGATTATGTGAACACTAGACAGCAGATTGCAGATTGTTTAACAAAAGGACTGGGAACAAAGGAATGCAACTTGGCTTGTGACAAGATGGGGATGATAGATATATATCACCCATCTTGAGGGGGAGTGTTGAACCGTTACTGGGCTTTATATTTCTGGCCCATGTGGCCCATCTGCTGTGTATGTGGCTGAGCTATATATTCTCACCCTTCTATACCATGGAACTCTAGATAGAATAAACCGTGAGCTTCCACCCACAAGGTTAGCCGCCACCTCTGTTTTCTACACAATGAAAGGTTTTATGGAGTTATAGGTATATTTTGAAAGAAAGACACAGATTAAGATGACCAGCATGCACACATATATAATATTCAAATTCCATGCTCTCTTGGAGCTTACAATAATCAATACTATAAGTTTACAATAAAGGAAAATATAGAATTAGCACTTCATCTTTTGAAGGACTAATTACTTGCATTGAGTGGCTAGTATGTTAATCTTTCGGGTGCTTTCCTGACCCTCTTGGGTCTATCCTGATTGGGCTGCAGTGGTAGCATCTCGTTATCCAAAGATTCCTTCCTCTTGTTTGAGCAATCAGTCATTTTATTCTTTGGTTTGCTCTTTCCGTTTGATTGTTGAAAGCATTCACTTGCGACGACGCTATTGTTCTCATTCTCAACATGGTTGATGTATTTTCTCTGTTGAATTGCAAAACAATGTTAGCGTTAGAACATAGAAATTTAGATAGTTCAAAGGTGTTAAAATTTTCCTCATCAATTACCTTCTTAATTTGTTTGCTTTCTTTTTGATCTTCGTAGCTAGATTCAACATCAGTATTCTTGATTTCATCCTCCTCTTCATTTTTGCCTGCGAGATATAGTAGTTTAGTTTTGAATATATAATATATAACATTTATTTGTCTCGAAGTTACATATTCATGATCCACCTTATTGATTTCGTTCTGCTTTGCGGCCTTTTCCAGTTTCTTGCGAGTGACCCTGTTCAGTCTATCCTCATTGGTTTGCAGTGGTAGCATCCTGTTTTCTGAAGAATTCTTCCTCTTGTTTCTGCATCAGTCATTTTCTTCTTTGGTTTGCTCTTTCCATTTGATTGTTCAACGCATTCATTTGCGATGACTCTATTGTTCTCATTCTCAACATGGCTGATGTAGTTTCTCTGTTAATTTACGAAACAATGTTAGCGTTAGAACATAGAAATTTAGATAGGTCAAAGGTGTTAAACTTTTTCTCATCGATTACCTTCTTATTTTTTCTACTTTCTTTTTTATCTTTGCTGCTAGAATCAATATCAGTATTCTGGATTTCATCATCATCATCCTCTTTTACCTGCGAGATAGAGTACTTTAGTTTTGAATATAATATATAACATTTTTTTGTCCCAAAGATACATATTAATGATGCTTAGGCATCTATAACAGCTACTTTTTTTGAAGCAAAATTTCTCACGTGGTTTTCACATATCTTTCTATATTTTGTATTTAGTGATTCCTCCAAAAAAATTGACTTGCTCTAAGTATTTCGTAATAATATTGTGCTAATGAAAACTTGAGTACCTTAATTTTGAATTTCTTGTTTTTCGAATCCTTTTTGTGCTTCTTGCGGGGATAGATCACATGTGAAACCTCATCCTTGAACTCTTCATCTGAATCATCTATTATAATTAATTTTGAACGTGAAATTTGTCTATAGGGTAGGCTATCTTCAAACTGATCTGTACTTATTGTACCATGGTTATTGTCTTCTTTTAACTCCTCTGAATCAACGGTCGACACTTCCTGCATTTTCCATGATATTGTATGACAAAGAAAAGGTGCTTAATAAATATAGAAGATGGAAAACATTTTAGTTACAATACCTTGTTGTAGGCGGACCTTCTCACTTTTATTTTAGATATCTTCCTTGATTTCTCTTCTTTTCTCTTCCTTTGATTATTGCTTGTCTCATTCTGCATTAGATAGTAATGCGAGATTATAGTTATTATGGCATAAAACTATTTCCGTACATATAGTAAATGATAAAAGTTTTTCTTTTAATTTTGTAGCTTGTTATGGGGAATTTTCATTTCCAGAACATGTGTTTTGCAATTTATGGAACTAACCTTCATGACCTCTTTCTTAGGTCTTCTACTTGATGTCCCTTTTTTAATCTTCTGCAAAAGTTTTCTGTTGGTAGATTGCCAGCGTTTCTTTTTGGATGCATCATTGTTATCTTCAGTTTCCTCTTCCCCAGAGTCGGAGTAGTGATTGTCCTATGAAAGAAATTGTTGTAATATGTAAAATAACTACTTTAGTACTTATGATACATAGATACTTAAACTCTGTGTTAGTTGTGTTACCTGATTTTTTGAATTATGTAGAACAGAGTACAGAGAATTTTGTTGTCCTTGGTTGTCCAATATATCCTGCAAAACTTCTCTCATTGCAAATTTGTACATATTTTTGCAACTAAATGAATGTAGATGCATAGCTCTTCAGCTAATTCATTTGAATATTCCATCTCTAGCTTGTTATTAGGCACAAAAGTGTAATTCACTTTATAGTTTTCCATACACTCCTGCAAATTTCTTGAAGTTAATTTCAAACGGAATATGAGTGTTGTTCCACAAAGGTTCTGAATAGCATCTGGCACTATGTCGGAGAAACCATCCTGCTCCAGCATGGTAGACGCAGTTATATTTCCCAAAAGTCTTTGTGCTACCTCATTAAATATTGCACATGAGGTTGTTGTCGTGTCATCACTTATCTTTATATTAATTAAGTACCTAATATGGTAGTGTTAGCCTTCACATGCACTGTGTAAGAGGGAAAACCTTTAAGATAATAGGACGTGGATCATTGCTTACCGTAGGTCTGGACACTCAGAAATTCTATTGCATGATTTGCAAACATAGTTATCCATCTGTTTTTTTGTTGCACAACGACAACTTGTACATGCCATGTACCACCAACCCCTAGTCGTTATAATCTCATCAATTCTTGCTTTTGTCGTGCACACATATTCCTGATTTAATCCAAGAGTAACATATCAGACATAATATAGTATAACAATAAAATGACACATATACTTTATGATAAGGGTATAAGCTAACATTTGTTCTGATATCACTGTAACGCAAATCTATGATTTCCCTCAAGGTTTTTCTGTTGTAAAACATCTGCTGATTGATTCTTCCTTGAGTGCTTGCGTCCACTTCTATCATTGTTGGAAAAACATTTTCATTGCAGTGCCTGCATTTTAGGGGAAACATCAACAAAATTCCATAGCAATAGCTAAAAAATATACATTAGTGCATAACTATATGTCAAACCTATCAATAATTTGTGTTGTTTCTGGAATTTGGAGATCCAGGTAGACTCTTGATGCATTTGATGTGCGCAATGATAAGCCTGGTTATTAGTTAAGACCTTCTAATTTGGTGATAACTTCGCCGCGTCAGTATTGCCACGTAGGTTCTGATGTGGACTCGTCGGACAGCCAATGACCAAAAAATTGGTCATAAAATTATGACCCTACCATTTGGTCATAAACGGTTATGACCAAACCACTAAAAATGTCATTATGGTTCATTTAGGACGCTCGGTATGTGACCATTGGTGTTTAGTCATAAAAAGGTCATAAATGAAAAATAATGACCTTTTAGTGATCAAAATAGAGGGTCGTTAACGAGCATATTTCTTGTAGTGTGAGAGAACGCTTCTATGCCCAGCCCCTCGAAGATGTCATAGGTCACTGCCCAATGGAATCTTCGAGAAGCTCGTGCATAGAGGAATCCTCTGTCTTCTCTTTCCGGCTAGCTTGACTATAGTATGAACCCTCTTAGCTCTGAGAGAACGCTTCTATGCTGAGTCCCTCGAAGATGTCCTAGGTCACTGCCCAAAGACATCTTCGAGAAGCTAGTGCATAGAGGAGTCCTCTATCTTCTCTTTCTGCTGTTGCCGTGCTCTTGTTCTTCCTCTTCCTCCTCATGGTGGGTACTTATAGGTCCAAGATTAGGGCAACTCTTAACCTTTAGTTCCGGTTGGTAGCTGGAACCGGGACAACTCCTGGCCTTCAGCTCCCACGTTGGTATGTGTGCCTTATCTTCACCTTTAGTCCCGGTTGGTAGCTAGAACCGGGACTAAAGGACAACTCCAGGCCTTCAGCTCCCACGTTGGTATGTGTGCCTTATCTTCACCTTCAGCTCCCACGTTGGTATGTGTGCCTTATCTTCACCTTCAGCTCCCACGTTGGTATGTGTGCCTTATCTTCACCTTCAGCTCCCACGTTGGTATGTGTGCCTTATATTTACCTTTAGCTCCCACGTTGATGTAAAAAAATTAATAGATATAAATTAAATCAATAGATATGATTTTTTACAATTTTTTAGAAAAATAATTTGACTTGATTTTTACAATTAAATCAATAGATATGAATGAAATGAATAGATATAAAAATCAATAGATATAAATTTTTCAAAAAATAGATATGATTTTTCAAAAAATAGATATGATTAAATCAAATTATTTTTCAAAAAATAGATATCATTTTTATATGTTTTTAGAAAATAATTTCAAACATTAATGAATTTGTAATAAATATATAGATGACATTTTTCTGAACAATTTGATATATTACTTGCATTTTTCTGATAAGTAGATCAAAAGATATTCATTTTATAATTTTATTACATTCTTTTAAAAACAAATTAAAGAAAAACAAAACGGGGCTTCGCGCGCAAACATTTGGCCCAAAAGCCCATGTAGTACCGGTTGGTAATACCAACCGGTACAAAAGGGCCGCCGCGCGTGCGCAAATTTCCGCGGCGGACCGAAAAACATCTAGTATCGGTTCGTTCTACCAACCGGTACTACCTCCTCTAGTACCGGTTGGTAGCATGAACCAGTACTAGAGGACCTCTTGTCCTGGTTGGTCTTACCAACAGGTACTAGAGTCCTGTTGGAGGTTTTCTAACTCCCCACCGGCGCCTCGTTCTCCCCATTCTCAATATTCCTCCCCACCGGCGCGATCCCCTCCTCCACCGGCGAAGCCCTGCTCCTCCGGCACGCCGCCCTCGACGCTCGCCCCGCTCGCCTCGTCCTCTCACCGGCGCGGCACCGCTCGCCTCGTCGTCTCACCGATGTCGCGGCTGCTCCGCTCGCCTCGCCCTTCACCGCACCGGCTCGACCTCGCCCCGTCTTCTCCCTCTCCGGCCGCCCTCCTGACACGACCACCCTTCACCGCACCGATCCGACCTCGCCCCGTATTCTCCGCCTTCGGTCGCCGCTCTCCGCGGTCGATCCCGACGACCTCGACCTCCTTCGGCCTCGTCGACCCTCCCGTTGGCCTTAGCGTGAGCTCACCCCATCTTCTCCGCCTTCGGCCGCCGTCCGCCACCGCTCCGGTGACCGCCGTAGTCGCCGGAGGCGACCATATGGTCTATGGAACAAAAAACACATCATGTTTCTAGACTCGGCACCAAGGCCACCGACTGCTCCGAGTAGCAATCCACCACCTCTATGTCCACCCCTACTCCAGAGGGACCCCAGCGTGAGTCCATCTTCATCTCCTGCGCCAGTCTAGCCGACTCCGCCCGCTAAGCTGCTAAATAGGAGAAAGCCCACCGGTTTGCCTCCTAAGAGGACAAAGAGAAAGAAGGAAAAATTCAAGACTCCTGAGAAGTTACCGGCCAAAAGGACTTACGAGCAAAACTGTGCCATCTCGAAGGCCGAGGTGGCTGCCCATTTTGCACCGAAAAAGCCCCCACCAAGGCAAATACTAGATCCGGAAGCTGTTAGGCACTGCTAGGTAAACTTATATGACCCTCCACCAAAGCCGACATCAGACTATGAGCGTTCTATTGCCAAGTCATATAGCTGAAAGATGGAGAAGCGGAAAAGCGGAAAATAAATAGCCCAGCTCGGAGAACAGGATGTACAATCGATTTTTTTCGCTCAAGGTATTACCCGACAAAGAGGTCGACATAGCTGAGGTGGTATATCAATATTTTCATGGCCATCCTTTGGTCAGACCTGAGCTGGTCCAGTATCTACCAACAAAGATGCGTTAGTTGACTGAATGGTACTTGAAAGCCGCAAAGAAAGGTATAGTCGGTGTCATGGTGAGAGATAAGGAAGAGCACTAGCTACTTCCAAGAATACGGTGTGCAAGTTGATTTTAGTGAAATTTTCCAGTTATATAATCAACGCGCCCTCGATAAAGCTATCATCAGTTGCTTTTGTCTATAAGTGATTTATTTCTGTAATTTAAGTCTTTAGCTCAGCTCGTTCTATAATCTTTGGTATGCTATTTATGTAGAATGAAGATGCTCGACTGCAAAAGGGAAGGACTCTCGGACATTGGGTTCATTGACCCGGATAAAGTTCATGAAGTGAACATACAAGACAAACCCAAGGAAGTAAAGGAGACATTGCTAAGGTGTTTCAAGCGGCAACATAACAAAAAAGAAATACTTCTTTCTTGCAACTTCAAGTAAGTGTTACTTTCTTGTACACATTGTATTTTTGCTCACCCGATCATAAGTGTAATGGATGAGTTATGCATGACTGCGTATATAAACGTGCAGCTTCCACTATATTCTTATGGTCATTAAAATTGATGCTGAAGAAGTTGAAGTCCTAGACTCATTAAGGAGACATCCTAAAGAATACAAGAGCTGCTTTGATATGTTCAAAGAGTAATTTAATTTCTTATCACACTATATCGGCCTGTATCGGTCATTTTGTGATATCAAGTAATTAATAACTCTTTTGTTCATTTTCTTTGCCGGGCAGAGTTTGGGAATCGTTCATCAAGGAAGAACCCGGTGAATGGAAACCGAAGCTGAAATGGTCTCTGAACAAGGTAAGTAGTACTACCTAGATCCGGGCATCTATTTAATTCTAATTTCAATACCATTATCAAGCTTGATTTGATTGAATTCTATTCTCGAACAGTGGGGTCTGGAACAGCCAACCGGGACTAACTTATGTGGATACTACGTTTGCGAGTTCATAAAAATGAGGACCACTGAGAGATTCAATAATCGAAGAAATAAAGACGTACGTAAACATTATTTACAATTTTATTTTGTTACCATCAATTCTGTTGAGTTTCTTTTATAATTATTTTCTCCTTCTTTTAAAGGTTGCAAGGAAGCGGAACGCCCTCCTACCAAATGACTGCATAAAAGCAATTGCGGAGGAATTGGCGGGATTTCTCCTTGCGGAGGTCATACCTGAAAACGGAGAGTACCACTACCGGTACAAGTGATCTCCATGTACTAGTGATGATCTCCATGTAATTAAGTACTTTATACGGAAACGTGATCTTCATGTTGCATCAACGTGATCTTCATGTAATTAATTGTATGTGTTATATATATGTGCATCAACGTGATCTTCATGTGTAGTACTTCATATATACGAAAACGCATTTTTTGACGCATCGACGTGATCCCCGTGCGCTGCAACGGCTTTCGACTGACATCCGAAACCCTACACCCCTCCTAAACCCTAAACATACCCCTCCTAACCCCTAAACCCTGAAAATTAATAGAAAAGAAAAAAAGCACTTTCCTTTAGTCCCGGTTCGTGTTACGAACCGGTACTAAAGCTCTCCAGCTTCGCGGGCTCCCCCGCGGCCACGTGGGAGGGCCTTTAGTGCCGGTTTGTAACAGACTGGGACAAAAGAGGGTGGTCTTTAGTCCCGATTTACCTGTCGCGGTTGGCAAACCGGGACTAGAGGGACTCTAAAACCGGTACAAGTGCCCCTTTTTCTACTAGTGAGGCAAACAAGAAAAGGATGTCGCCATCTGCTTCAGATGATGATAGCAATGTTACTGGAGTTTTCATGCTGGATAGTGGAAAGCATACTTTCTCTCGAAGAAAACCTGTGTGGAACCAATCCTTTCAAAGTCTGAACTTGAAGCCCAACTTCTTTCTGAGCCAGCTGGGAATGCGAATCTGCGCAGTACAATTAATGAATTGAAGTTAGCGAAAGAAGAATCTGAGCAAGTGAGGCTCAAGTTTTTAGTTGAAATGCAAGAAATGCGGAAGCAACAAGAAGAGCTAAAGAAGATGCAAGAACATGGGGCTGCCCTACTTCAGTTGCTGGCTGACCAACATATTGCTAAATGAAACTGTGAGGCTATGGCCTGTTGTAGTGTTGCTAAAAACTGAAGTTCTGTATGAGGTCTTGAAACTTTATGAATTTCTGTATTTGACGCCTGTTTTAAGGTTGCTTTGTTGTGAAAACTTGATGAATTTCTGTATCTCACACGTACGGAACGCAAAAATAGAAATCGAACGATGACGTCAGCATCAATCTTCCACGGAAAACCAAACGTCATGGCATTGAAAAATCCGTCACGGATAAGTTAGGCACGTGGCATCATATGGGTGCACCACGTGTCACTATCTGATTGGGTTGTACGGCGACGAAAATATAAACGTCTCGGCCACTTTAACGTCGTCACCAATTTCCGCGATGAACAGAAACGTCACGGATAGCCGCCGCGTGGCGTCGCGTGGATGGTCCACGCGTCGGTACCTCACAGCGATTCGCAGCGACGAAACCTAGCCCCGACGTACAAAATTCGTCACAGATAGGGGGCAACGTGGCTCCTTACGGTTGGTCCACGTGTCACCATCGTGTTGTCATAACAGTGGCCGTAACAGTATCTCCGCACGACAGAAAAAAATGTCACGACCATGATGACATGGTCGGCGCGGAAAGTGACGTCAGCAGACGGCGTTAACTACCGTCAGGGCACCATTTGCCAAGTGGCAATCATGAGTGACGAAAGAA
Source organism: Puccinellia tenuiflora (assembly GCA_012064385.1). Lineage (NCBI taxonomy): Eukaryota > Viridiplantae > Streptophyta > Magnoliopsida > Poales > Poaceae > Puccinellia > Puccinellia tenuiflora. Next base: position 142,320 of record QRDG01000350.1, read on the forward strand.
AAATGTTGCATCTTATTGGGCCTTGGGCCGAACGGTCGAGCCGCTCGCGACGTTTTCCTGAATGTAACGGGTGGCCTCGATGTTTCCATGTGCACATGAAACGTCGTAGAATCGTCCTGACAGTTGATCAGGGCTTTTTTTTCCGTCGCGTAAACCGTCGCGGATAAGGCCGAGCGACGTTTTGGAGCTCGTCCTCGACGGAATTGAATCGTCGCTGATCTCCGGATTTTTAGTAGTGTCAATAGATAAGTACTTCTTACAACTTAGCTTACAACCTATTGATACCCTTTTAGAGTGTTTGTTGTCATGTGCACATGTTGGTTTGTCGTGCTTTCTTCACTATAGCTACCATGCAATGTATTTTGAAACGCAGGGAGTAAGTAGGATGCTGACCAATCAGACTGAGAAAACGATCGATGTAGAGTTGTCATCTTTCGTTGGTAGACAACTCATGAACAAATTGCTCCCTTTATATACAGTAAAGATCACGAATAAGACCTGACAGAAGATACCACTCTTGATTCCACATGCTTTTCAATATAGGGTGTTCTTTTTTCATTTGATGCTCTTTTAGACATTATAGACAATAGTTGTCGTATTCGTTATGAGTTGTCAGAGTACAAAAAAATTGGTTGGACGTGGGATTCTGCCATTTCATTCTCTCCTCGAGACAAATCCAAGTCATACGAGCTATCTTGATCCTACAAAGTTTCCTATTGCATTGAATGTCAAGAACAGTTGGTATAAAACTAGTCATGACCGTCACATTTACTGCATATATATATATAAACCTTATGTGATTAAGTATATATTCTCTTATGTTAGTACAGATTTGCATATTGTATTGGTTATAATGAAATGAATAAAGCATGAACATTATAAACAAGGTACCGTTACTCTACCCTCAAATAAAAAAGTAATATGTTAAATTCTTAATTATATTATGAGAATGGGGAATAGTTTATTGTCGCAGATAGGTGGGTTTAGACCAAAATCCTATGGACCTACAACACTTTTCGAGAATGCGAACAGTTAGATCCGCCAAATCGTGTGTGATACATCTAAAGAATGCAAACCATTAGTTCCGCAAAATCGTGTGCGATATGAAACACACAGTTTAGAAAATAAAACCGTATGTAAAGTTCTCGTCTGCAGCCGAGTTCCAAAGCATCACCAGGGCCGTCTTTTCTAACACATACAAAAAGCTCCATCCGTGTGCGATTTTTAGGGTTGGGGGGGGGGGGGGGGGGGGTTAAATTACCCGATCTGTACTACGGAAAATAGGTGAGCACGGTTCACCATATGTTCATACATATAAATATGGTGCTGAAATGTGCATACTACCTGTTTTTGGTTATGTTTTTTCTAAAAATATGAGGGCTACTAGTGGAACAAAGATGATAATTCTCCAAAGTTGTGTACTTGGTTGGCGTCCAATATTCTACCTTTTCTTGAGACATTATCCGAGTCTTCGCTCTAGTACTTGTTGAAAAATTTAGCCAATTTCACATCAAGATCAAGTCAGAGAAATGGTAGCATACCTCAGACCATGACCTAGCGCGCATACTACTGTACGTATGTAAACATGCATGATAATGTTACTTTGGCGCCATATGGGTAACATGCATCATCTCTCCGACAACATGTCAGTTGTACCAGGTGACCTGTGTATATAATATTTGTAACTTGCTTTGTCTGACCTATAGGGCACAACGGCTAGTAACCAAGTCAGTCTTCTCACATAGGAGCTAGACTAGTAGATGCTGACTAGTCTTGCATTATTTTTTTGCCAATCAGACAAGTTGCTTTATTAGAATGGGTGTAGATATTTTTCTATGTTTAATTTAACATGTCTTGACTGAACTGATAGATAAATACGTCATACAGATTAGCTTAATTACCAACTATTGATACCCATTTAAATTGTGTGGTGTCATCATGCAAATGCTAATTTGTCGTTTTTTCTTCACTATAGCTACTATGCGGTGTATGTTGAAACGTAAGGAGTAGGTTGGTTGCCGACCAGTCGCATTGAGAAAACGATGCATAGCTTTCATGCTTTCGTAGATAGACAACTAACACTAGTAGGAAAAGGGGCATCAGTACCGGTTTTATAGGGCCTTTAGTACCGGTTGTGCAACCGGTACTAAAAGGTCGGCACTAAAGGGTCACCCCTTTAGTACCGGTTTTATATACAACCGGTACTAAAGGCCCTCCACGTGGGCACGACAACGCGCGCGCAGGCGGAGGACCTTTAGTACCGGTTTGTAATGCAAACCGGTACTAGAGGTCCCGGGATTTTTTGCCCCCCCTTATTTTTCCAGGGAGGTTTAGGTTTTCGGTTTTATTTCTTTTCGCTTATTTTTCGGGGTTTAGGGTTTCTGTTTTTTTTCCTTTTCGCTCATTTTTCAAGGTTTCGGAGGAGAGCACGTATAAATTACCCACTACACATATAAAGTACTCACTACACATATAAAGGACTCTCGTTAATTACATATAAAGTCATAATTACAATAGAGATCACCGCTAGCTATAGTACATGCACGGAGTGAGTCTATTTTTCGACATAGTGGAATTCACCGAATTCATCTATGACATGCGTCAGAAAGAATCCCGCCAATTCCTCTGCAATAGCTTTTACGCGGTTTTCTGGTAGGAGCTGGTTCCGCTTCCTTGACATCTTTAAAAGAAGGAGATCAAATCAGTTATGATCGAAACTAAACACAATTGATGGTAGCAAAATAAAAGTTGTGTATGATGTTTACATACCTCTCGATTTCTTACACTATTGACTCTCTCATTGACCCTCGTGTGAATATACTCGCAAACGTAGTATCCACATAGTTGCGTCCCCTGTGGTTGTCGCAGACACCACTATACAAGAATATAATTTAATCAAATAATAATCAAGAGAATGATAATGGTATTAGAAAGATACACAGACCTAGATACGTAGTAGTACTTACATTGTTAGCCTTGAACTCCAGCTTATCTTTCCATTCACCGCGTTCTTCCGCGATGAACTTTCTCCAAACCCTGCCCAGAAAAGAAAATGAATTGAGGAGTTATTTTATATACTTTTGATATCCGGAAATGAACGAAAGTGGACGATATATTGCGATTGAAATTACCTCTTGAGCATTAGACGCACGCTTTTATAATCATCTTGATTTTTCCTTAATGAGTCCCAGACTTCAACTTCTCCTTCGTCGAGTCTAATGATAAACAGAATGTAGTGGAACCTGCGCACATTTATATACGCAGGTATTCAGAACTCATCAATTACACTTATTATCGGGAAAGCAAAATAGAATGTGTACAAGACAGTAACACTCATCCGAAGTTGTAAGGAAAAAGTATTTCCTTTTTGGTACTTTGTCGCTTAAAAAACGTTAGCAAACGGTCCTCTGTGTCCTGGACATAAAAAGGCCTTTCTACGGTGACTTCATTAACTTTATCCGGGTCAATGAACCCAATGTCCCAGATTCCTCCCATTCGGCATTCACGAATCTTCATTCTGCATAATAGCGTACAAAAGAATGTTGTGTGGATAATTACAAGCAATGAAACGAGCTTAACTATAGATAATTAAATTACACAAATAAATTACTTACAGACAATAGCAGCTGATGATAGATTTGTCGAGAGCAAGTTGATTGTACATCTGAAAAAGTTCGGAGAAATCAACCTGCACACCATATTCTCGGAAGTAGTGTTGGTCCTTAACTCCCGCCATGATATATTCTCTCCCTTGTTTTGCAGCGGCCATGTACCAGTTATTCAATTTATATAACTGCGTTGTTAGAGCACTCGGATTTTCGACCAGAGGCAGCCCGAGTTCAAATTTAGGTTGAATTGTTATATGCGATATTTGGTAACCTGTGTCGCCAATGACAACTTCTCCATGCTCGATTTCCCGAGCGTCAGAAGGCACAATGAGCGGGGCGATCGATTGTGCTTCTTGTTCTCCGAGTTGGGCAACTCTTTTCCCGCACGCTTTTTCTTTCTCCGTCTGTGAGGAAAGTACCTTGTCAATACCTCGCTCATAGTCTGAAAGGGGCGGCTGTGGAAACCTATATAGGTTGTCAACGGTGCGATCTTTTACCTCGGTTGGTATAGTCTTCAGAAGTTCCTTTATGGGGTCAAGTCTTGCCTCCAGTCTTTCCTTTTTTTTCTGTTCAAAAAAGGCTTTAGCCTCGCCTTGTGTGCTCAGTTTTAATTCCTCCATAGTCATCTTGCCAGCTAACTTCTCAGGAGCCTTGACTTCCTTGGGTTTTCTTGCACGTTTCTTGACAGGGGACGACGTGAACAGCTTCCGCTTTGTGAAATTGCTATTGGGCGCAGCAGTCGGCTGACGGGACGGCGCGGGCGATGGACTCGCGGTGGGCTCCCAATCGTCGGGGGAGGAGGGTGGACTTTGCTGTGGTGAATTTCTAACCGGAGGAGTCGGTGGCCTTGGCGCCGAGTCTGGAAACTTGATGTATTTCTTCTTCCATAGAACGATACCAAGCTCGACTTCTCCCAATGTCTTCTCGCCTTCAGCTCCAGGAATGTCAAGATGCATTGAGTTGAATCCCGACAAAACTTTCGTGACCCCGACACGAGCAAATCCAGCTGGAATCTCACCAAAATGGAAGGTTGCTCCAGGTTGATGTGGTAAAGCATAGCCATTCGCCACCGGAAAACTAAGGTTATTCATTGGCGCATGTAACTCACAATTTGTCTTCTCCGTGATATCATCAACGGGGTAGCGTGCCGCCGACGGTTCATCAACTGCAGGATCTTGTTGCTGCGTGGAACCCACGCTGCTTTTCCGCTGAGATGGGCAGACTTCGACTGCATGATCTTCTACTCGCGGCTGAGATTCCCTTTGCTGGGTAATTAAAGCCAGTTGCTCCTTCACATCATGCATCTGGCTTTCTAATGCAGTAAACCTCTCCGCCTCCCTCTTTTTACTTCTGCAATGTTTTCTATAAGATGCAGCGTCCTCCGGAAACCCTTCAAGAAAACCAACCCCGCCTCCTCTGCCTCGACATCGTCCCCAGTGTTCTTTATTCCCGAGGGCGAGTGAAAGCTCGTCGTCCTCTCTATCGGGAACATATTTTCCCTGTCGGACTAGTTCTATTGCGTCAACTAGTTTTTTGGCGACTCTTGTAATTCTTTTCTTCCATTTTCCCTGTGCAACAATTTTCCCTGTGTCTGGGTCCAAGACTGCACCATGCGCAAACAACAAGAACTTGGACCTGTCGGGCCAGGCATCTGTCTGTGGAGTGATCCCTTTTTTACGCAGCTCGTTTTCATAGGCTTCCCACTTAGGCAAGGCAGTCTTGTAGCCACCTGAGCCCAAACGATGGTGATATTTCTTCTTCTGAGCATTCAACTTATTTTGGGTCGATCGGGCCACAGCGACGGCCGATTTCCTATACGCCGCAAATTCAGGCCAGTGATCTTTTAGCTTCTCTAGAGCTCCGGTGAAATTTGGAGGTTTTTTCGCATATTTTCTCCACAATGCGTTCTTCCAGTTCTTGAATTGCTGGGCCATTTTGCTAAGAGTCCATTGCTTGACTTTATCCTGCCTCTTCTGTGGGAGATCTGCCGGTAGGGTGAAAGAATCCAATATCGAGGTCCAAAGGTTATCTTTAATTCTTTCCTCAAGATATTTTGCACCAATGTTGGCTTTCTTCGGCTTATTCCATTCTGCAACGGTGATCGGGACGGCGTCACTAACAAGAACGCCGCATTGAGCTACATATTTAGTGTAGATTCCTTCGGGTTTCTCCGGTTTGCCTTTTACACTAACTTCGTCGATCGACAACTTTGCACCATCCGGCAGCTTTACCCCTTGGTTCGGGCCTCGTTTAGGGATTGACGATCCAGAGGGCTAAAAGAAAAATGTTTCGTTAATAAGTGCAATATAAATCAATTAATGCATCTAGCTAGTAATCAACAAGACTAATATATACCTCGCCGGAGTTTTCTAACGGCACTTCTTCGTCGTCGTTGTCGTCTCTGAAATTTTCTAACTCAACTCCCTCACCGGAGTCATTCAAACATTTCGCGCTGAAATCTTCATCGTCTTCTTCGCCGGAATCTTCTCCATCAGAATTGGGTCCTGCAGCCCTATCATATATAATTGCTTGCATCCGGTCTTCATTCTCCTCGTCTCGGATGAAGGGGGCGTCGTCCTCCATAGCTCAATGTCACTGCAAATTTTTAATTCATAGCAAACAACTTTAAATTTTATTGCAACTAAAAATAACATTGCTTTGATAAATTTTCAAACTTTGCTACTAAATTTTCTAACTTAGCAATATTTCAAACTTAGGAATATTTCTAACTTAGCAATATTTCAAACTTCGGAATATTTCTAACTTAGCAATATTTCTAACTTAGCAATATTTCTAACTTAGGAATATTTCTAACTTAGCAATATTTCTAACTTAGCAATATTTCTAACTTAGGAATATTTCTAACTTAGCAATATTTCTAACTTAGGAATATTTCTAACTTAGCAATATTTCTAACTTAGCAATATTTCTAACAAAATTGGTACACTAATAATAACCTAAAATAATCTAAATAAAATTGCTAAGTTTCAAAATTGCTAAGTTTCAAAATTGCTAACTTTAAAAATTGCTACACTAAAAATTGATAATCTATAATAACCTAAACAATAATAAGCTAAAATAATAACCTAAACAATAATAAGCTAAACAATATTAACCTAAACAATAATAAGCTAAACAATAATAACCTAAACAATAATAACCTAAACAATAATAACCTAAACAATAATAAGCTAAACAATAATAAGCTAAACAATAAAAATGAAAAAAAAACCTCAATGCTTAGGCCGGCCGAGGCAGTGGCGGAGGTGGCCGGAGGCCGCGATGGCGGAGGAGGGCACAGCGGAGGGCGGCGTGGAGGGCGCGGCGGAGAGCGGTGGAGGCGCAGCGGAGGGCGGCGTGGAGGATGCGGCGGAGCGCGGTGGCCGGAGACTGGTGGAGGCCGGAGGCGCAGCGCGGCGGAGGAGGCCGCACGTATGGCGGTGTGGCCGGTGGAGGAGGCCGCGGCGGAGGGCGTGGAGGGCGTCCGCGGCGGAGGGAGGCGGCGCCGTCGACGGCGTGGAGTGGCGCGGTGGAGGGCGTCCGCGGCGGAAGGAGATGGCACGGCGGAGGGGCGCGGCGGAGAAGTCGATTGGGGAATGAATCGGCGGGCGTGGCTGCTTGTTAAACTGTTCGAAACTCCTTTAGCACCGGTTGTTCTAAACAACCGGTACAAAAGGGTCTTTTGTACCGGTTGTTTAGAACAACCGGTGCTAAAGGGTTGGTTTTGGGCCGCGGCAAAATTTTGGCGCGCGAAAACCCCTTTAGTACCGGTTGTATATGACAACCGGTATTAATGGGCTTTTGTTTTTTTCTCTCCTATTTTTTCTTTCTTATATTTTCTGTTTATTTTTTCTTTATTATGTTTTCTGTTTATTTTTTCTTTCTTATGTTTTCTGGTTATGTTATCTGGGCGTGTAGGCTTTGTCCGGTTATCTGCCTCACCTTTGAAATGCTTTCCTTGGTTTCTTACGTGATGCCTGTTTGGCAGAAATCGACGATGCCCCAGATACACAATCTTGTTACCTAAATATATACTGTCAGTATTATCTAAACAGTGTGTGCATGCATTGTATCCTTTGTTCGACTGTCCTGAAATGTTACTAAGAGCAGGCCAATCATTGATGGTTACAAACAGCAACGCTCGTAGGCCAAATTCCTCTTGTTTGTACTCATCCCACACACGTACGCCTTTGTCAGACCACAACTGTAAAAGTTCATCAACTAATGGCCTCAGATACACATCAATGTCGTTGCCGGGTTGCTTCGGGCCTTGGATAAGCACTGGCATCATAATATACTTTTGTTTCATGCACAACCAAGGAGGAAGGTTATAGATACATAGAGTCACGGGCCAGGTGCTATGACTGCTGCTCTGCTCCCCAAACGGATTCAAGCCATCTGTACTTAGACCAAATCTTAAGTTCCTTGCGTCAGCTGCAAAATGCCCAAACGCACTGTCGATGTTTCTCCACTGAGACCCATCAGCGGGGTGTCTCAGCATCTCGTCTTCCTTACGGTCCTCTTTGTGCCATCGCAACAACTTGGCATGCTCTTTGTTTCGGAACAAACGTTTCAACCGTGGTATTATAGGAGCATACCACATCACCTTCGCGGGAACCCTCTTCCTGGTGCTATGCTCGCCCTCAACATCACCTGGGTCATCTCGCCCGATCTTATACCGCAATGCACCGCATACAGGGCATGCATTCAAGTTCTCATACTTCTCACCGCGGTAGAGGATGCAGTCATTGATGCATGCATGTATCTTCTCCACCTCTAATCCAAGAGGGCAGACAATCTTCTTTGCTTCGTATGTATTGTGGGGCAATTCATTATTTCTTGGAAGACTCTTCTTAAAAATTTGTAGCAACTCTTCAAATGCCTTGTCAGATATTCCATTCTTTGCCTTCCACTGCAGCAATTCCAGGGTGGTACCCAGCTTTTTCTGGCCATCTTCACAATTTGGGTACAACAATTTTTTGTGATCCTCTAACATGCGCTCCAACTTCGACCACTCGTTTTCAGTTCCGCACTTCATCTGTTCATCAAGAATGACCCGACGAAGATCATCATCATCGGATTGATCAACAATGACCTCATGCTCAACTTCGTCTTCCCCCATTGTAGTATCACCGTGTTCAGAGAACACAGGATAGTTGTCATCATCCTTTTCTTCAGGGTCTTCCATTATAACCCCTCTTTCTCCATGCTTGGTCCAACAAAAATAATTGGGCATGAAGCCTTGTCGCAACAGGTGGGAGTGTATGGTTCTTACGCTCGGGTAATTCCTCGTATTCCGACATTCATCACATGGACAAATCATAAAACCATTCTTCAGCTTGTTTAACTTAACCACATCGAGAAAACGATGCATGCCATCAATGAACTCGGGAAGGCGTCGATCACCGTACATCCATTCTCGGCTCATCTGCATTACATAAATAAATCAAAAACCATTACACCAGCTAAATAATGAATAGAGATACGTGACCAAATTAATTAATACAAATTCATCACATTAAAACCAAAGTAGAGTAGTGCCCAAATGTAATACATAGTTCTCACGAAACATACATCAATCGAAACTAACATACAACTATCTAAAGAATTTATATCCAACAACAAATGCGATCAGAATCGCAACCAAGGTAACTATTGAACCAACAGCATAATGATACCAAGCCTCTTGACTAATGACATATTTTCTAATCTTTTTAAGCTTGACGCGCATTGCATCCATCTTCATCTCGTTAGCAGTGACGACGTCGGCAAGCTTGACCCCGTGAGCATCGACGATGTCGGCAATCTTCAATTCCAATACCATCTTCTCTTCCAGGCATTGGAGACAAAGATCTTCACTTATCTTCAATTTTGCTTTTAAATCGTTGTTTTCTTTTTCTAAAAACTCGACAATAGGGTCGGCTGGAATTTCCGGTTCAACTACCTCCTAAATAGAAATATATCTATGTCAAGTTGGTCGGCATGATTGTTATAACGATGAAACAAAATAAATAGTTATAAAAATATACCACATCAGAATCATAGACCGGACGAGGTCCGACGGGGACGGATATCAAAACCATGACACTATACATATAAAAAAACATAATAAAATTATACAAGAAATAATTATGCATTTAAATCATATAACTAACATTTTTTAAAATAAAAGATTAAAAAAGAGGCTCACCGAGGTAGTGTCGGTGACGGAGCGGCGCGGGCGATCGACGGCGGTGAGGAAGGGGACGGGACGACACTATATAAAACCACAAATTATACTTTAATTTGAGCTCAAAATGCATATAAAACAAATGAAATCCCTAACTTAGGAATTTCATCAAACACCTTGCAAGCACCACCAAAATCAAACTTGCACGAAAATGAGCTAAACTTGAAATGCCGGAAGAGAAGATGAAGTTGCTAACCCTTATATATGTAGGTGCCACCAATCTTGAAAGTTGTTGGAGAAAATGGTGGTCAATTTGAGCTTGGGAGAGAGGAAAAATGGAGTGTGGGTCGAGTTGCTACAAATGGAGCTGGCTCGGGCTGGAAGAAGCAAATATAGGCAGCACCTTTAGTACCGGTTGTTATTACCAACCGGTACTAAAGGGCTTGCCGTGGGGCCACCAACCGTGGCTGCACCTGCATCCCCCTTTAGTACCGGTTTTTAATAGCAACCGGTACTAAAGGTCCATCTTTAGTACCGGTTGGTATGAAAAACCGGTACTAAAGGGTTGGAGGCCTGGCGCAGCTAAACAACCGGTGCTAATGACCCCCTTTAGTACCGGTTTTTGGACAACCGGTACTAAAGGGGGCGCACCGTTGCCCCCTTTTCTACTAGTGTAATGCACAAGTTGCTCCCTTTATATACACACTAACGATCACCCAAAAGACTTGAAGAAACATACCACTCTTGATTACACTTGCTTTTCTATATAGAGTGTTGTTTTTTCATTTGCTGCCTTTATCACCTAACTAGTGCAACCAAACTTAAACAAGCCCTTGCAACAGCTGATGTTCCCCAATTGTCCAAAGTATTAGACACTATAGACAATAGTTGTCTTATTCGTTATGAGTTGTGACAGTAACAAAACTTTGGTAGAACGTGAGATCTTGCTCTTTCATACATTCCTCGAGAAAAATCCAAGTCATGTGAGCAATATGGTTCCTACAACTTTTCCTATTGCTTAAGGGGGGCTATCTTCGAGTTGAAGGGTCGAGTCCTACACGGCACAACCTCGCTCTTTGAGACGGGTTACATGGTGGCCTACGTTCGAAATCCTTAAGACAACATCAACATTCTCCTCTAGATGCCGGAGAAAACGTGGAAAAGGAGCTTCTTATACTCTGAAGATGTCCCTTGACAGGTGGAGTCGGCTATCCGACTCCCTTAATTCTGATATGCCGTTAGATCCGCAAAACCCGTGCTAGCCGGGCATCTTCGCAGCGGAGCGGGAGAAGCGTATCGACCAGGGTGATGGTGATATTCGTGCTTTGGGCCAGAAGAACTGCTACAAAACGTGGCGCTTCTGGCAGGGGTGCACAATCAAGGAAGTCCTCGCGGACTAACAGGCCAGATGGGAAATCGCCGAGATGCGCCTTCTACGTTATGAAGCCTCCTACCTTCTAGAATCTCATGACTCTGGTTCTGGCAAACCTGACAGTGTTAAGCAGAATATGCACATGATAGGTTAGCTTGCCTTGTCTTAGTGCTGTCGAGGTTCACGGCTACGACAAACTCAGGGTCGATCCATCTCTGCCCAGCTATTATTTCAGACATTTTAGAGACAAGAGTTGTGTATCGATCATCTAGCTTCGCTTCTTATATCCGCTATGCACAAGTGTCTGGTCCTTAGGACTATGTATCTTACCTTGATTTCACCTTAAGGAGCTCATTTGAAGGTTCACTACTTGAGTAATAAATCTCCGTGTAGTGTATCGTATCTATTGTCCTAGCTTTCTTTCGAGCTCAGTTATTTGTCTTGAGGACATCCAGGTTGGAAGTTGCGGCAACCTCAAGCGAATGCACATTAAGCAAGCTCAGATCCAAGGCGCCATGGATTGGTGGCGTTGTCTAGAAAGGGAGTGTAATGGGGACAACACTGTAGTTCAAGGAGTTGTGTAGATATGCATGCCAATCGACATGGATATCGGTTCACTCCTATGGGAAATAAAACCTCTGTGCGATGTACTGTATCCAGGGGTCGGCCTAGCTGTCTCTAATGCCCAAACATGTACTATGTGGTTGGTATTGGTAATCTTACTTACTTGTGTATCTCGCCCTCATTTTTTTTAGATTGCTTCCATCAAATTGTAGATGCATATGACTAAATTTCTAAAAAATGGATTAAATTTTTTATTAGCATGTTTTACCCCCCCCCCCCCCCCCCCCACCACCACCGACACCTCTTGTCAACACATTATATCCTCGAATTGTTATCTGAACATATGACTTTTTTTAAGGGGCTTCATTACGATAAGAGTGAATGTCGATAAGATGACTATGAGGAGGCCGAAGCGGGTTTTACCACCGAGGAGGTGCAAACTATGAGGGCCAAGTGATCTTATGGCATGACTGATATGATGAAAAATAAGATAGCTAAAACCATTAAATAAATGTCCCTCAAAACTTCCAAATCTTCAACTGGGAGGCTGGAAAAGCTCCGGAGACAAGCACTAGTAAGTTCGCCTCACGTATTGTTTGAAGGCACTGTGGTGGGATGAGATACATCCAGGTAGTTGGGTTGTACGTACATTACATTAAACCAAATGACTCTTTTGTTCATCCCATTATGGGTTATGTGAAAGTGCTCACGCAAATAATTTTTAGCTGCAAATGACCTGCTATGATAGGGGATCAGGCAGCTCCCACCGCATGTGGATTGTTCATCTATTCATCAAAATTGAATTGCACAACAAATAAAAGATTCTACACACGTCCCAAACCTTATGTTTGACTATGGTTTTTTGAGGGAAATCAGCGCCTCCTGTTGTGTTTTTTCTATATATATTATTCGTTTATTGACTTTGTTGCCTAAAATAATTAGGTACATCAGCCCCACATTGCTAGGACTGACATTATCAAATTAAATGCATGCTTAGTTAGCTTAATTATTGATATTAGCTAAACATTGAGAGCTGATATTAGTTAGAATTATCGAGGACAACATAGTGGAGGCTTCATCTTGCACTTGATTAATCATACATGATTTATAGACACTAGATGTTAAAGAGCAACTTGTATGTTAGTTGGCTAAATTAAATATGCCTCTCATAATGCGTGACTGAGACAATTGTATTGACTTGATGTCTAATAATTGCGCCACTTGCTTTTTTATATCTCTAATGGGATGCAAGTTGAAATGCATTATATGAATCCAAGTAGTTTAAAATACAAAATGACAACTGGACAAAGACACATCAGCAAATAGGCTGATTGAAGTTTTGTTGTGATTAGTTACTGGGTACAAAGTCTTTGTAGCTTGTATGAAGTCTTTCTTCTTTATGTAGACATATTTTTATTATTCAGGCAGGATAAACTTGTGTGTTAGTTCGCTACAGTACAGAGCATGAAAAATAGCCATCACCGTGATGATATCACTCTTGACAAGAAAATAACAAAAATAAAAACAAAGGGCACCGAATACATATTAGGTTGACTTTTCTTTATAAATGGAGCCATATAGAGAATCAAGTGGGCACAACCATACCCTACAACTACATGACAACAAAGGCATCAAGGATCGATGCATATCACCAGCCCATTAGGAAACAATACATCTCATACAAAACTAACTACAACAAAAGAAACCAATGGATTCCATTTAACAAACTTCAATAGTATGGTTTTTATGGTACATAGCTCATATTCGGAACTTAGAGCGAAAAAAGAGGGAACTTTGTTTACAAAAACGAAGAGAATATAAATTAGCAAAGATGGAATAATGCATGTTGCACTAAGGTTGCATGACTTGTGGTAGTCTACCATGTTGTTTACTCGTTCATCATGTGTTTTCTTACCCGTCCAATTGGCAAAGATTTTTAAAAAAAGTATCATTTAAGAGAAGGCTTGTTCATGTCGCCAATGGATGGAAAGACAAGACTTCATGGCAACCAATTACACAACCTATCACTGTTCGAAATTGAGTAGTACGGTTAAACGTCCATTCCTCACCATTACATAGTCATGTTACTTTAGTTGCATTACCACCCCTCATGTTTTGAGAAACACGTCAAAAATTTAGGTAATCTGATTGAAGGACCTGTTCAAATAGGTTCAATATAATGCCGTCAGTGTCATGAAATTATGAAACTATCTTGTAGGTTAGTGCGGGTAACTATTGATGGTCACAACGGCTACTAATCAGCCAATGCAGTCTATACCCAAGTCAGCCTTCCCACATAGGTGCTAGAATAGTAGATGGTGGCTAGTCTCTTGCATTATGTTGTTGCCAATCAGACAAGTTGCTTTACTAGTATGGGTGTAGATATTTTTCTATGTTTATTTTAACATGTCTAGACTGAATTGATAGATAAATACGTCATATAGCTTAGCTTACCAACTATTGATACCCATTTAAATTGTGTGCTGTCATCATGCAAATGTTGGTTTGTCGCATTTTCTTCACTATAGCCACAGCGCAATGTATTTTGAAACATAAGGAGTAAGTAGGATGCTGACTAAAGATCACCCATAAGACTTGAAAAAAGATGCATCGCTTTCACGCTTTCATAGATAGACAACTAATGCACAAGTTGCTCCCTTTATATACACTAAAGATCACCATAAGACTTGAAAAAAGATTCCACTCTTGATAACACTTGCTTTTCTATATAGAGTGTTTTTGTTTGTCATTTGATGCCTTATCACCTAATTAGCTTGTGCAACCAAAGTTAAACTAGCCCTTGCAATAGCCAATGTTCCCCAATTGTATGATGTATTAGAAACTATCACTAGTAGAGAACAGGGCATCAGTACCAGTTGTATAAGGCCTTTAGTACCGGTTGTGCAACCGGTACTAAAAGGTCGGGACTAAAGGGGTACCCCTTTAGTACCGGTTTTAGATACAACCGGTACTAAAGGCCCTCCACGTGGGTGAGCCTGCGCACGCACAGCTGAGGACAACCGGTACTAAAGGTTCCTGCTTTTTTTGCCCCCCTTATTTTTTCAGGGAGGTTTAGGTTTTCGGTTTTATTTCTTTTCGCTTATTTTTCGGGGTTTAGGGTTTCAGTTTTTTTCCTTGTAGCTCATTTTTCAGGGTTTCGGAGGAGAGCACGTATAAATTACCCACTACACATATAAAATACTCACTACATATATAAAGTACTCTCGTTAATTACATATAAAGTCATAATTACAATGGAGATCACCGCTAGCTAGTACATGCACGAAGGGAGTCTATTTTTCGACATAGTGGAATTCACCGAATTCATCTATGACATGCGTCAGCATGAATCCCGCCAATTCCTCCGCAATAGCTTTTACGCGGTTTTCTGGTAGCAGCTGGTTCCGCTTCCTTGACATCTTTAAAAGAAGGAGATCAAATTAGTTATGATCGAAACTAAACATAATTAATGGTAGCAAAATAAAAGTTGTGTATGATGTTTACATAACTCTCGATTTCTTACACTATTGACTCTCTCATTGACCCTCATGTGAATATACTCGCGAACGTAGTATCCACAAAGTTGAGTCCCCTGTGGTTGTCGCAGACACCACTATAAAAGAATATAATTTAATCAAATAATAATCAAGAGAATGATAATGGTATTAGAAAGATACACAGACCTAGATACATAGTAGTACTTACTTTGTTAGCTTTGAACTCCAGCTTATCTTTCCATTCACCGCGTTCTTCCACGATGAACTTTCTCCAAACCCTGCCCGGAAAAGAAAATGAATTTAGAAGTTATTTTATATACTTTTGATATCCGGAAATGAACGAAAGTGGACGATATAGTGCGATTGAAATTACCTCTTGAGCATTAGATGCACACTTTTGTAATCATCTTGATCTCTCCTTAATGAGTCCCAGACTTCAACTTCTCCTTTGTCGAGTCTAATGATAAACAGAATGAAGTGGAACCTGCGCACATTTATATACGCAGGTATTCAGAACTCATCAATTACACTTATTATCGGGAAAGCAAAATATAATGTGTACAAGACAGTAACACTCACCCGAAGTTGTAAGGAAGAAGTATTTCCTTTTTGGTACTTTGTCGCTTAAAAAACATTAGCAAATGGTCCTCTGTGTCCTAGACATACAGAGGACTTTCTACGGTGACTTCATGAACTTTATAAGGGTCAATGAACCCAATGTCCCAGATTCCTCCCATTCGGCATTCACGAATCTTCATTCTGCATAATAGCGTAGAAAAGAATGTTGTGAGCATAATTACAAGCAATGAAACGAGCTTAACTATAAATAATTAAATTACACGAATAAATTACTTATAGACAATAGCAGCTGATGATAGATTTGTCGAGAGCAAGTTGATTGTAATCTGAAGAAGTTCGGAAAACTCAACCTGCACACCATATTCTTGGAAGTAGTGTTGGTCCTTAACTCCCACCATGAGATATTCTCTCCCTTGTTTTGCGGTGGCCATGTACCAGTTATTCAATTTATATAATTGTGTTGTTAGAGCACTCGGATTTTCGACCAGAGGCAGCCCGAGTTAAAATTTAGGTTGAATTGTTATCTGTGCTATTTGTTAACCTGTGTCGCCAATGACAACTTCTCCATGCTCGATTTCCCGAGCTTCAGAAGGCACAATGAGCGGGGCGATCGATTGTGCTTCTTGTTCTCCGAGATGGGCAACTCTTTTTCCGCACGCTTTATCTTTCTCCATCTGTGAGGAAAGTACCTTGTCAATACCGCGCTCATAGTTTGAAAGGGGCGGCGGTGGAGGGTCATATAGGTTGTCAACGGTGCGATCTTTTACCTCAGTTGGTATAGTCTTCAGACGTTTCTTTATGGGGTCAACTCTTGCCTCCAGTCTTTCTTTTTTTTCTGTTCAAAAAAGGCTTTAGCCTTGCCTTGTGTGCTCAGTTCTAATTCCTCCATAGTCATCTCGCCAGCTAACTTCTCAGGAGCCTTGACTTCCTTAGGTTTTCGTGCACGTTTCTTGACAGGGGACGACGTGAACAGCTTCCGCTTTGTCAAATTACTAGTGGGCGCAGAAGTCGGCTGACGGGACGGCGCGGGCGATGGACTTGCGGTGGGCTCCCAATCGTCGGGGGAGGAGGGTAGACTTTGCTGTGGTGAATTTCTAACCGGAGGAGTCGGTGGCCTTGGCGCCGAGTCTGGAAACTTGATGTATTTCTTCTTCCATAGAACGATACCAAGCTCGACTTCTCCCAATGTCTTCTCGCCTTCAGCTCCAGGAATGTCAAGATGCATTGGGTTGAACCCCGACAAAACTTTCGTGACCCCGACACGAGCAAATCCAGCTGGAATCTCACCAAAATGGAAGGTTGCTCCAAGTTGATGTGGTAAAGCATAGCCATTCGCCAACGGAAAACTAAGGTTATTCATTGGCGCATGTAACTCACAATTTGTCTTCTCCGTGATATCATCCACGGGGTAGCGCGCCGCCGACGGTTCATCAACTGCAGGATCTTGTAGCTGCGTGGAACCCACACTGCTTTTCCGCTGAGATGGGCAGACTTCGACTGCATGATCTTCTACTCGCATCTGAGATTCCCTTTGCTAGGTAATTAAAGCCAGTTGCTCCTTCACATCATGCATCTGGCGTTCTAATGCAGTAAACCTCTTCGCCTCCCTCTTCTTACTTCTGCAATGTTTTCTATAAGTTGCAGCGTCCTCCGGAAACCCTTCAAGAAAACCAACCCCGCCTCCTCTGCCTCGACATCATCCCCAGTGTTCTTTATTCCCGAGGGCGAGTGAAAGCTCGTCGTCCTCTCTATCGGGAACATATTCTCCCTGTCAGACTACTTCTATGGCGTCAACTAGTTTTTTGGCGACTCTTGTAATTCTTTTCTTCCATTTTCCCTGTGCAACAATCAGCCCTGTGTCTGGGTCCAAGACTGCCCCATGCGCGAACAACCAGAACTTGGACCTGTCGGGCCAGTCATCTGTCTGTGGAGTGATCCCTTTTTTACGCGGCTCGTTTTCATAGGCTTCCCACTTAGGCAAGGCAGTCTTGTAGCCACCTAAGCCCAAACGATGGTGATATTTCTTCTTCTGAGCATTCAACTTATTTTGGGTCGATCGGGCCACAGCGACGGCCGATTTCTTATACGCCGCAAATTCAGGCCAGTCATCTTTTAGCTTCTCTAGAGGTCCGGTGAAATTTGGAGGTTCTTTCGCACATTTTCTCCACAATCCGTTCTTCCAGTTGTTGAATTGCTGGGCCATCTTGCTAAGAGTCCATTCCTTGACTTTATCCTACCTCTTCTGTGGGAGATCTGCCGGTAGGGTGAAAGAAGCCAATATCGAGGCCCAAAGGGTATCTTTAATTCTTTCCTCGAGATATTTTGCGCCAATGTTGGCTTTCTTCGGCTTATTCCATTCTGCAACGGTGATCGGGACCATGTCCCTAACAAGAACACCGCATTGAGCTACATATTTAGTGTAGATTCCTTCGGGTTTCTCCGGTTTGCCTTTTATACTAACTTCGTCGATCGACAACTTAGTCGATCGACAACATATTTACCCCTTGGTTCGGGCCTCGTTTAGGGATTGACTTAGATGCAGAGGGCTAAAAGAAAAATGTTTCGTTAATAAGTGCAATATAAATCAATTAATGCATCTAGCTAGTGATCAACAAGACTAATATATACCTCGCCGGAGTTTTCTAATGGCACTTCTTCGTCGTCGTCATTGTCGTCTCTGAAATTTTCTAACTCAAGTCCCTCACCGGAGTCGTTCAAACATTTCGCGCTGAAATCTTCGTCGTCTTCTTCGCCGGAATCTTCTCCATCAGAATTTGGTCCTGCAGCCCTATCATATATAATTGCTTGCATCCGGTCTTCATTCTCCTCATCTCGGATGAAGGGGGCGTCGTCTCGGGTGATGGGGGCGTCGTCCTCCATATCTCAATGTCACTGCAAATTTTAATTCATAGCAAACAACTTTAAATTTCATTGCAACTAAAAATAACATTGCTTTGATAAAATTTCAAACTTTGCTAAATTTACATATACACTAATGAAATAATTTGCAAACTTTGCTACTAAAATTTTCTAACTTAGCAATATTTTAAACTTAGGAATATTTCAAACTTAGCAATATTTCAAGCTTAGCAATATTTCTAACTTAGCTATATTTCAAACTTTACTATGTTATATAATGACTTAGCAATATTTCTAACAAAATTGCTACACTAATAATAACCTAAAATAATCTAAACAAAATTGCTAACTATCAAAATTGCTACACTAATAATAACCTAAAATAATTTTCAAACTTTGCTAAATTTTTCTAACTTAGCAATATTTCTAAGTTAGCAATATTTCAAACTTAGAAATATTTCTAACTTAGCAATATTTGAAACTTAGCATTATTTCAAACTTTACTATGTTATCTAAATGACTTAGCAATATTTCTAATTTGCTACATTTTGCAACTAATTATGGAGTATTAATTTTGATTTCTAACTTTGCTAACACAATCATCAAATTACATTGCTTTGCTAAATTTTCAAACTTTGCTAAATTTGCTACATTTTCAAATTTTCTAAAATAACAACCTAAATTTTCTAAATTTGCAAGATAAACTAAATTTGCAAGACCTAAAATAACAACCTAAATTTTGAATAAACACTAATAAAATAACTTTGCTAAATTTTCTAACTCTTCTAAATTTGCTACATTTTCAAATTTGCTAAAATTTCTAAATTTACTACACTAATTAATAATTTGCTACACAAATTAATAACTCTGAAATTAATAACTTGCTACACTAATTGCATGCTAACTAAGCTACACAAAATTGCTAAAAAATGAAAAAAAAACCTGCGGTGGTGGAGGCCGATCGAGGCGGCGGTGGTGGCCGGCGATGCGGGATCGAGGCGACGGCGCACGGGAGGCCAGCGATGCGGGAGGCGGTGGAGGCGGCCGGAGCAGGGCGCACGGTGGAGGCGCGGAGAGCAGGGGCGCGCGGTGGGCGGGGCGATGGCGCGCGCGGGCGGCCGGAGCGATGGCGGGGCGCGCGGTGGAGGCGGCCGGAGCAGGGGCGCGCGGTGGAGGGCGGCCGGAGCAGGGCTCGCCGGAGGAGGAGAGGCGTCGGCGCGCGGAGAGAAGGCGTACGCGTGCTTGGACTTGACGATTTTTGGACGATCCCCCTGTTTAAAACGCTCGAAATGGACCTTTAGCACCGGTTGCTAATACCACCGGTTGGTATTAGCAACCGGTGCTAAAGGTCCATTTTGGGCCGCGATGAAATTTCGCGCGCGAAGCCCACCCCTTTAGTACCGGTTGGTAATACCAACCGGTACTAATGGGATTTTGATTTGTTTTTTATTTTCTGTTATATGTATACGTGTTTTATTTCTTATGTTTTCTGTTTTGGTTTATATCTATTTGGTTTCTGTTTTGTTTTTTTCTCTAGTTTCTTTTTATTTTATATCTATGTAACTTAATTGTCTAAAAATTTGTAGCAAATTTAGAAGAGTTCGAAAATTTAGCAAAGTTATTTTATTAGTGTTTATTCAAAATTTAGGTTGTTATTTTAGGTCTTGCAAATTTAGGTTATCTTGCAAATTTAGAAAACTTAGGTTGTTATTTTAGAAATTTTGAAAATGTAGCAAATTAAAAAAATTGAAACAAAATGCATGTTTGATTGTTTTTTATATAATTTGAATTTCTAAAAATGCAATTAAAATATCAAATTGTTGATAAAAATGTAATCTATCTATTTATATAATTTATATATATTCATTGAAGTCCGAAGGAGGCGGGCCGTCCCCCTCGTACCTGGCGAGACCCAATATTTTGCATACATATGCATGAATATCACACACATCTCCGGAAGTTGATAGTTTAGGTCACAAGTTTTCAAAAGCAAGTAGTAACCTAAACTACGATCACAGACAAGAGAACTGCAATGGCGATCATAGAGTTTGAAACTAACTTCGACCAGTTCCTGAGCCGCGGGGTGCTGAGCCGCCGGCACTGCGCATCCAAAGAGAAGGAACCCTCACAGGGTCATAGCTCACGTGAGAAGGAACCCTCTGAAGAAAATGACCACCTACTGTCATACTGCCTATCCAATAGATACATGTAGCGATGGACGTGCTCATCCTCCTCCCTGATACGGCGACGTACCACCTCCTCGGGGCCGGCTCCCTCTGCACCGAGCGTGGCCCACGCGACTGCCACCACAGAATATCCGGGTCGACGACGTCACCCGGATTCCTCACCAAGCTGCGCGTCCCGGGAGGTAGCACCTCCCAGTGCCAGCCCGGTGGAGCCCAGTCCCGCACATCGGCCCTCTGGTCCAACATGGACATCGTCGCCGAGAACACCTAAGTCAAAATTTTGTTACAATGGAAGAGTGATGAGGTTACAGATATGAGTTTAGATGTGATATGGCAATGGTGGCCAGGCCTACATATATATATAGTGAGAAATTACGGGAAGACGAAGGCGGGAAGCGGTGGAACGATCGTGTGTTTCCTTCGAGCACTTGTGAGCCGTTGGATCGGAAGCACACGGATCGTGTGTTTCCTTCGGGCGCTTGTGAGCCGTTGGATCAGAAGCACATGGATCGTGTGTTTCTTTAGAGCGCTTGTGAGCCGTTGGATCAGAAGCACACGGATCGTGTGTTTCCTTCGAGCGCTTGTGAGCCGTTGGATCAGAAGCACACGGATCGTGTGTTTCTTTAGAGCGCTTGTGAGCCGTTGGATCAGAAGCACATGGATCGTGTGTTTTCTTTGAGCGCTTGTGAGCCGTGTTGGATCAGAAGCACACGGATCGTGTGTTTCCTTCGAGCGCTTGTGAGCCGTTGGATCAGAAGCACACGGATCGTGTGTTTCTTTAGAGCGCTTGTGAGCCGTTGGATCAGAAGCACACGGATATAAATATCCAACCGGAGGGAGTCACTCGGAGAGGCATGTCTATAAGAGAGGCAGGAGTACACTTCACAGCCATCAACTGTGATGATATCACTAGTAGAGAACAGGGCATCAGTACCGGTTTTATAGGGCCTTTAGTACCGGTTGTGCAACCGGTACTAAAAGGTCGGCACTAAAGGGTCACCCCTTTAGTACCGGTTTTAGATACAACCGGTACTAAAGGCCCTCCACGTGGGCACACAGCAGGGCGCGTAGGCGAAGGACCTTTAGTACCGGTTGGTAATGCCCCCCTTAGTTTTTCAGGGAGGTTTAGGTTTTCGGTTATTATTTCTTTTCGCTTATTTTTCGGGGTTTAGGGTTTCTGTTTTTTTCCTTTTCGCTCATTTTTCAGGGTTTCGGAGGAGAGCACGTATAAAGTACACACTACACATATAAAGTACCCACTACACATATAAAGTACTCTCGTTAATTACATATAAAGTAATAATTACAATGGAGATCAACGCTAGCTAGTACATGCACGGAGGGAGTCTATTTTTCGACATAGTGGAATTCACCGAATTCATCTATGACTTGCGTCAACATGAATCCCGCCAATTCCTCCGCAATAGCTTTTACACGGTTTTCTGGTAGGAGATGGTTCCGCTTCCTTGACATCTTTAAAAGAAGGAGATCCGGTCAGTTATGATCGAAACTAAACACAATTGATGGTTGCAAAATAAAAGTTGTATATGATGTTTACATACCTCTCGATTTCTTACATTATTGACTCTCTCATTGACCCTCATGTGAATATACTCGCAAACGTAGTATCCACATAGTTGAGTCCCCTGTGGTTGTCGCAGACACCACTATACAAGAATATAATTTAATCAAATAATAATCGAGAGAATGATAATGGTATTAGAAAGATACACATACCTATATACGTATTAGTACTTACATTGTTAGCCTTCAACTCCAGCTTATCTTTCCATTCACCGCGTTCTTCCGCGATGAACTTTCTCCAAACCCTGCCCGGAAAAGAAAATGAATTGAGGAGTTATTTTATATACTTTTGATATCCGGAAATGAACGAAAGTGGACGATATAGTGCGATTGAAATTACCTCTTGAGCATTAGACGCACGTTTTTGTAATCATCTTGATCTTTTCTTAATGAGTCCCAGACTTCAACTTCTCCTTCGTCGAGTCTAATGATAAACAGAATGTAGTGGAACCTGCGCACATTTATATACGCAGGTATTCAGAACTCGTCAATTACACTTATTATCGAGAAAGCAAAATAGAATGTGTAAAAGACAGTAACACTAACCCGAAGTTGTAAGGAAAAAGTATTTCCTTTTTGGTACTTTGTCGCTTAAAAAACGTTAGCAAACGGTCCTCTGTGTCCTGGACATAAAAAGGTCTTTCTACGGTGACTTCATTAACTTTATCCGGGTCAATGAACCCAATGTCCCAGATTCCACCCATTCGGCATTCACGAATCTTCATTCTGCATAATAGCATACAAAAGAATGTTGTGAGGATAATTACAAGTAATGAAACGAGCTTAACTATAAATAATTAAATTACACGAATAAATTACTTACAGACAATAGCAGCTGATGATAGATTTGTCGAGAGCAAGTTGATTGTACATCTGAAAAAGTTCGGAGAAATCAACCTGCACACCATATTCTCGGAAGTAGTGTTGGTCCTTAACTCCCGCCATGAGATATTCTCTCCCTTGTTTTGCGGCGGCCATGTACCAGTTATTCAATTTATATAACTGTGTTGTTAGAGCACTCGGATTTTCGACCAGAGGCAGCCCGAGTTCAAATTTAGGTTGAATTGTTATCTGCGCTATTTCATAACCCACGTCGCCATTGACAACTTCTCCATGCTCGATTTCCCAAGCTTCAGAAGGCACAATGAGCGGGGCGATCGATTGTGCTTCTTGTTCTCCGAGCTGGGCAACTCTTTTCCCGCACGCTTTTTCTTTCTCCGTCTGTGAGGAAAGTACCTTGTCAATACCTCGCTCATAGTCTGAAAGGGGCGGCTGTGGAAACCTATATAGGTTGTCAACGGTGCGATCTTTTACCTCGGTTGGTATAGTCTTCAGAAGTTCCTTCATGGGGTCAAGTCTTGCCTCCAGTCTTTCCTTTTTTTTCTGTTCAAAAAAGGCTTTAGCCTTGCCTTGTGTGCTCAGTTTTAATTCCTCCAAAGTCATCTCGCCAGGTAACTTCTCAGGAGCCGTGACTTCTTTGGGTTTTCTTGCACGTTTCTTGATAGGGGACGACGTGAACAGCTTCCGCTTTGTCAAATTACTGCTAGTGGGCGCAGCAGTCGGCTGACGGGACGGCGCGGGCGATGGACTCGCGGTGGGCTCCACATCATCGGGGGAGGAGGGTGGACTTTGCTGTGGTGAATTTCTAACCGGAGGAGTCGGTGGCCTTGGCGCCGAGTCTGGAAACTTGATGTATTTCTTCTTCCATAGAACGATACCAAGCTCGACTTCTCCCAATGTCTTCTCGCCTTCAGCTCCAGGAATGTCAAGATGCATTGAGTTGAATCCCGACAAAACTTTCGTGACCCCGACACGAGCAAATCCAGCTGGAATCTCACCAAAATGGAAGGTTGCTCCAGGTTGATGTGGTAAAGCATAGCCATTCGCCACCGGAAAACTAAGGTTATTCATTGGCGCATGTAACTCACAATTTGTCTTCTCCGTGATATCATCAACGGGTAGCGTGCCGCCGACGGTTCATCAACTGCAGGATCTTGTTGCTGCGTGGAACCCACGCTGCTTTTCCGCTGAGATGGGCAGACTTCGACTGCATGATCTTCTACTCGCGGCTGAGATTCCCTTTGCTGGGTAATTAAAGCCAGTTGCTCCTTCACATCATGCATCTGGCTTTCTAATGCAGTAAACCTCTCCGCCTCCCTCTTTTTACTTCTGCAATGTTTTCTATAAGATGCAGCGTCCTCCGGAAACCCTTCAAGAAAACCAACCCCGCCTCCTCTGCCTCGACATCGTCCCTAGTGTTCTTTATTCCTGAGGGCGAGTGAAAGCTCGTCGTCCTCTCTATCGAGAACATATTTTCCCTGTCGGACTAGTTCTATTGCGTCAACTAGTTTTTTGGCGACTCTTGTAATTCTTTTCTTCCATTTTCCCTGTGCAACAATCAGCCCCGTGTCTGGGTCCAAGACTGCCCCATGCGCAAACAACCAGAACTTGGACCTGTCGGGCCAGCCATCTGTCTGTGGAGTGATCCCTTTTTTACGCAGCTCGTTTTCATAGGCTTCCCACTTAGGCAAGGCAGTCTTGTAGCCACCTGAGCCCAAACGATGGTGATATTTCTTCTTTTGAGCATTCAACTTATTTTGGGTCGATCGGGCCACAGCGACGGCCGATTTCCTATACGCCGCAAATTCAGGCCAGTCATCTTTTAGCTTCTCTAGAGCTCCGGTGAAATTTGGAGGTTTTTTCGCATATTTTCTCCACAATGCGTTCTTCCAGTTCTTGAATTGCTGGGCCATTTTGCTAAGAGTCCATTGCTTGACTTTATCCTGCCTCTTCTGTGGGAGATCTGCCGGTAGGGTGAAAGAATGCAACATCGAGGTCCAAAGGTTATCTTTAATTCTTTCCTCAAGATATTTAGCGCCAATGTTGGCTTTCTTCGGCTTATTCCATTCTGCAACGGTGATCGGGATGGCGTCCCTAACAAGAACTGCCGCATTGAGCTACATATTTAGTGTAGATTCCTTCGGGTTTCTCCGGTTTGCCTTTTACACTAACTTCCTCGATCGACAACTTTGCACCATCCGGCAGCTTTACCCCTTGGTTCGGACCTCGTTTAGGGATTGACGACTTAGATCCAGAGGGCTAAAAGAAAAATGTTTCGTTAATAAGTGCAATATAAATCAATTAATGCATCTAGCTAGTGATCAACAAGACTAATATATACCTCGCCGGAGTTTTCTAACGGCACTTCTTCGTCGTCGTTGTCGTCTCTGAAATTTTCTAACTCAACTCCCTCACCGGAGTCATTCAAACATTTCGCGCTGAAATCTTCGTCGTCTTCTTCGCTGGAATCTTCTCCATCAGAATTGGGTCCTGCAGCCCTATCATATATAATTGCTTGCATCCGGTCTTCATTCTCCTCGTCTCGGATGAAGGGGGCGTCGTCCTCCATAGCTCAATGTCACTGCAAATTTTTAATTCATAGCAAACAACTTTAAATTTCATTGCAACTAAAAATAACATTGCTTTGATAAATTTTCAAACTTTGCTAAATTTACTTATACACTAATGAAATAAATTTCAAACTTTTCTACTAAAATTTTCTAACTTAGCAATATTTCAAACTTAGGAATATTTCTAAATTAGCAATATTTAAAACTTAGCAATGTTTCAAACTTTACTATGTTATCTAAATGACTTAGCAATATTTCTAACAAAATTGCTACACTAATAATAAACTAAAATAATTTTCTACTAACTATTTTCTACTAACTATTTTCTACTAACAATTTTTTCTACTAACTATTTTGTACTAACAATTTTTTCTACTAACTATTTTCTACTAACAATTTTTCTACTAACTATTTTCTACTAACAATTTTTTCTACTAACTATTTTCTACTAACAATTTTTTCTACTAACTATTTTCTACTAACAATTTTTCTACTAACTATTTTCTACTAACAATTTTTTCTACTAACTATTTTCTACTACCAATTTTTTCTACTAACTATAAAATAATAATCTAAACAATAATCATCTAAAACAGTACTAAAAAAACTAACAGTACTGAAAAAAAAACTAACCTGCGGCGGCCGGAGCAGGGCTGGAGCGTGGAGCAGGGCGTCGCGGCGGCTGGAGCAGGGCTGGAGCGTGGAGCAGAGGAGGGAGCAGGGCGTGGAGCAGAGGACTGCGACGAGGGCGGAGGTCGACACGGCGACTGCGGTGAGGGAGGAGGCGACGGGCCGGAGCAGAGGACTGCGGTGAGGGCGGCGTCGGGGCCGGGCGCGCGGTCCACGGCGTGAAGGGGCGCGGCGGAGGAGGCGCGCGGTCGACGGCGTGGAGGCGTGGCGGTGCGCGGTCGACGGCGTGGAGGCATGGCGGTGCGCGGTCGACGACGTGGAGGTGCGCGGAGGAGGGCGGCGTCGGGGAGAAATGAATCGGCGCGCGGTGGAGAAGACATAAAACTGGCCAAAACATGCCTTTAGCACCGGTTGTTCTAAACAACCGGTACAAAAGGGTCTTTTGTACCGGTTGTTTAGAACAACCGGTGCTAAAGGGTTGGTTTTGGGCTGCGGCAAAAATTGGCGCGCGAAAACCCCTTTAGTACCGGTTGTATATGACAACCGGTATTAATTCGCTTTTGTTTTTTTCTCTCCTATTTTTTCTTTCTTATATTTTCTATTTATTTTTTCTTTATTATGTTTTCTGTTTATTTTTTCTTTCTTATGTTTTCTGGTTATGTTTTCTCTCTTATTTTTTCTATCTATTTTTTGAGATTATAGGTGAATTCATTTAATTACAAAATTTGGAATTCGAACTCCATTAATTCACTAATTAAATTTATAAATTCAATATCTTTTCATCTGTTTATCAGAAAAATGCAATTAAAATATCAAATTGTTGTTAAAAATGTAATCTATCTATTTATGAAAAATTCATTTTTTTTGAAACTATAGGTGAATTCATTTAATTACAAAATTTGGAATTTGAACTCCATTAAGTCATTAATTAAACTTATAAATTCAATATCTTTTCATCTGTTTAACAGAAAAATGCAATTGAAATATCAAATTGTTGATAAAAATGCAATTAAAATATCAAGGAGGTGGGCCGTCCCCCTCATACCTGGCGAGACCCAATATTTTGCCCCTCGGTGGTGGTGGTGGAAGTGGTAGCCATGCCCCTCGGTCGGATCCAAGCAGCTCCAAGGCTCTCTGATGATCTACAACATTCCCAACACTTTTTGGGACGGTCGTTAGATCATCAGAGACGTCTTGGGGCTGTTTGGATCGAAGGTCGATTTGCTGCTCACGACGACGCGAGACGGATGCGCAAGCTTCCGGATGGGCAAAACCAGTGTTGGATCAGCCACATGAGCCTATATGCAAATCATTCGGATTCCCGTCATACAGCCCAATGGTGCATTTGATATGCAGGCACTCACGAGCCACCGTTGGGCTGTATGACGGGGAAACCATGTGCATTTGATAAAAGGTTTAATACATTAATTATTACACATCACCAACAATATCCCTATCTAGTGTTCACTTGTTTCTTCGTGTGTGTCCCTTTCTTCTGATTGCGCCGTAGCCATGGACAATCTTCATCATTTAACACGATGCTTGGGTCAGTTTTCACTTTGAAGGGCGGAATTTCATTAAACTTATTGTAATCTTCTGACATGTCTGTCTTGTCCTCCACTCCCACGATGTTTCTTTTCCCTGAAAGAACTATGTGGCGCTTTGGCTGATCGCATGATGTATCGGCTCACTTATCTTTTCTTTTTTTCGGTCTGGAAGACATGTCCCTCACATAGAAAACCTGAGCCACATCATTGGCTAGGACGAATGGCTCGGTGTGGTACCCAAGATTGGGTACCGCCGGTCCATCTCTACCCCGCCTGCCAGGTTGACCCATTTGCACTGAAACAAAGGGATCTTAAAAGAAGGTCCATAGTCAAGTTCCCATATCTGCTGTATGCAATCATAATATGTGTCCTTTGTCCCATCGTTGTTTGTTGCATCAAAGCGGATACCACTGTTTTGGTTAATACTCTTTTTGTCTTGGGTTTCCGCGTAAAATGTATTCCTATTTATCTCGTATACTTGGAAAGTCAATATAGTCGAAGATGGTGACTTGGCCAACACGTATAGCTCATCTCTAACAGTGGTGTTATTAATGAGATGTGTACGCAACCAACTGCCGAAAGTTTCCACATGCTTTCCTTTAATCCAGAAGTTGGTCTGCTCCGGGTATTCGGAGCGTAAAATATCCATGTGTTTCACGATATACGGAGCCACCAAATTGGAATTTTGTAGAACTGTGTAGTGTGCTTTAGTGAAAGAATGCCCGTCCATACTTCTTGTTGCTTTCTTTCCTAGCGTGCCTTTTCCACGCAGTCTCCCCTCATGGCGCGATTGAGGAACACCGATAGGCTTAAGATCAGGAATAAAGTCAACACAAAACTCAATGACCTCCTCTGTTCCATAGCCCTTGGACATGCTTCCTTCTGGCCTAGCACGGTTATGAACGTATTTCTTTAAGACTCCCATGAACCTCTCAAAGGGGAACATGTTGTGTAGAAATACAGGACCGAGAATGGAAATCTCTTCGACTAGGTGAACTATGAGGTGCGTCATAATATTGAAGAAGGACGGTGGAAACACCAACTCGAAGGACGGTGAACTATGAGGTGCTTCACAATGGGTACTCGGACGTTTTCCGGTAGAAGCACCCTCAATGCAACCGGAAGTAATTGTGTCATAATCATGTGGCAGTTATGAGACTTCAGGTTTTGGAACTTTTTCTCTGTCATGTTTATTATTCCCTTTATATTCGACGAGTAGCTAGAAGGGACCTTGATACTGCTCAGGACTTGAAAAAAGATCTCCTTCTCTTCTTTGGTAAGAGCGTAGCTGGCAGTACCTTGATACTTCTCTGGATTCTGGTTGTCTCTTTCGTGCGTACGTTGCTGGTCCTGCCGTGCATCCGTTGTATCTTTCGTCTTCTCATACACGCCTAAGAAGTTTAGCAGGTTCACGCAAAGATTTTTCGTCACGTGCATCACGTCGATTGCAGAGCGAACCTCTAGGATTTTCTAATAAGGTAAATCCCAAAATATAGATTTCTTTTTCCACAAGGGTACGTGCTTGTTTGCGTCTTTCGGAACAGATAGACTGCCAGGACCCTTTCTAAAGATTACTTCTAAATCCTTGACCATGCCATATATAACATCACCATCAGGGCGTGTAGGCTTTGTCCGGTTATCTGCCTCACCTTTGAAATGCTTGCCTTTGTTTCTTACGTGATGCCTGTTTGGCAGAGATCGACGATGCCCCAGATACACAATCTTGTTACCTAAATATATATTGTCAGTATTATCTAAACAGTGTGTGCATGCATTGTATCCTTTGTTCGACTGTCTTGAAATGTTACTAAGAGCAGGCCAATCATTGATGGCTACAAACAACAACGCTCGTAGGCCAAATTCCTCCTGTTTGTACTCATCCCACACACGTACGCCTTCGTTAGACCACAACTGTAAAAGTTCATCAACTAATGGCCTCAGATACACATCAATGTCATTGCCGGGTTGCTTCGGGCCTTGGATAAGCACTGGCATCATAATATACTTTTGTTTCATGCACAACCAAGGAGGAAGGTTATAGATACATAGAGTCACGGGCCAGGTGCTATGACTGCTGCTCTGCTCCCCAAACGGATTCAAGCCATCTGTACTTAGACCAAATCTTAAGTTCCTTGCGTCAGCTGCAAAATGCCCAAACGCACTGTCGATGTTTCTCCACTGAGACCCATCAGCGGGGTGTCTCAGCATCTCGTCTTCCTTACGGTCCTCTTTGTGCCATCGCAACAACTTGGCATGCTCTTTGTTTCGGAACAAACGTTTCAACCGTGGTATTATAGGAGCATACCACATCACCTTCGCGGGAACCCTCTTCCTGGTGCTATGCTCGCCCTCAACATCACCTGGGTCATCTCGCCCGATCTTATACCGCAATGCACCGCATATCGGGCATGCATTCAAATTCTCGTACTTCTCACCACGGTAGAGGATGCAGTCATTGATGCATGCATGTATCTTCTCCACTTCTAATCCAAAAGGGCAGACAATCTTCTTTGCTTCATATGTATTGTGGGGCAATTCATTATTCCTTGGAAGACTCTTCTTAAATATTTGTAGCAACTCTTCAAATGCCTTGTCAGATATTCCATTCTTTGCCTTCCACTGCAGCAATTCTAGGGTGGTACCCAGCTTTTTCTAGCCATCTTCACAATTTGGGTACAACAATTTTTTGTTATCCTCTAACATGCGCTCCAACTTCGACCACTCGTTTTCACTTCCGCACTTCATATGTTCATCAAGAATGACCCGACGAAGATCATCATCATCGGACTGATCAATAATGACCTCATGCTCAACTTCGTCTTCCCCCATTGTAGTATCACCGTGTTCAGAGAACACAGGATAGTTATCATCATCCTCTTCTTCAGGGTCTTCCATTATAACCCCTCTTTCTCCATGCTTGGTCCAACAAAAATAATTGGACATGAAGCCTTGTCGCAACAGGTGGGAGTGTATGGTTCTTACGCTCAGGTAATTCCTCATATTCGGACATTCATCATATGGACAAATGATAAAACCATTCTTCAGCTTGTTTAACTTAACCACATCAAGAAAACGATGCATGCCATCAATGAACTCGGGACAGCGTCGATCACCGTACATCCATTCTCGGCTCATCTGCATTACATAAATACATCAAAAACCATTACACCAGCTAAATAATGAATAGAGATACATGACCAAATTAATTAATACAAGTTCATCACATTAAAACCAAAGTAGAGTAGTGCCCAAATGTAATACATAGTTCTCACGAAACATATAAAAAAACATAAGAAAATTATACAACAAATAATTATGCATTTAAATCATATAACTAACATTTTTTTAAATAAAAGATAAAAAAGTGGCTCACCGAGGTGGTGTCGGTTACGGAGCGGCGCGGGCGATCAACGGTGGTGAGGAGGGGACGGGACGACACTATATGAAACCACAAATTATACTTTAATTTGAGCTCAAAATGCATATAAAATAAATGAAATCCCTAACTTAGGAATTTCATCAAACACCTTGCAAGCACTACAAAAATCAAACTAGCTAAACTTGCAACAAAATGAGCTAAACTTGAAATGCCGGAAGAGAAGATGAAGAAGTTGCTAACCCTTGTATAGGGTGCCACAAATCTTGACAAATGTTGAAGGAAAATCGGGTGAACTAGAGCCTGGGAGAGAGGAAAAATGGAGTTGGGCTCGGGTTGCTAAAAAAATGGAGCTGGCCGGCCTGGGGTGGAAGAAGATATAGCAGAACCTCTTTAGTACCGGTTGTTATTACCAACCGGTACTAAAGAGTAGCCTTTAGTACCGGTTGGTTAAAATAGCCGGTACTAAAGGGCTGGCTGTGGGCCACCAACCGTGGCCGCATGTGCACCAACCCTTTAGTACCGGTTAGTATTAGCAACCGGTACTAAAGAGTAGCCGTTAGTACCGGTTGTTAACACCAACCGGTACTAAAGGGTTGGAGGCTTGGCGCAGATATACAACCGGTGCTAATGTCCCCCTTTAGTACTGGATTTTGGACAACCGGTACTAAAGGGGGCGCACCGTTGCCCCCTTTTCTACTAGTGTATAGACAATAGTTGTCTTATTCATTATGAGTTGTGAGATTGACAAAACTATGGTAAAACGGGAGATCTTGCCCTTTCATCCATTCCTCGAGAAAAATCCAGGTCATATGAGTAATATTGATCCAACAACTTTTTCTATTGCTTATGGGGGGCTCTCTTCGATCTGAAGGGTCAGGTCCTACCTAACACAACCTCGCTCTTTGAGACGGGTTGTGTGGTGGTCCGAGTTCAAAATCCTAAAGATTAAATCAACCTTCCCCTTCAGAGGCCGGAGAAAACATGGCAAAGGAGCTTCTTCTACTCTTAAAGATGTCCCTCGAATGGTGAAGTCGGCTATCCGACTCCCTCAAATCCGATCTGGCGCTAGAGCCGCAAAAACCGTGCTAGCCGGGCATCTTGACGGCGGAGTGGGAGAAGCGGATTGACCAGGATGATGGCAATATTCATGCTTGGGGCCAGAATAATTGCAACAATAGGCGGCGCTTCTAGCAGGGGCGCACAATCAAGGAATTCCTCGCGGACTACCAGGGCGGATGGGAAATCGCCTAGATGCGCCTTCTATGTTACGGAGCCTCCTACCTCCAGAAATCGCCCAGATTCTTGACAAGGAAATTACGCAAAATTAAAACAAAGAGCACTAAATACCTATTAGTTTCCCTTTTCTTTATAAATGGAGCCATATTAGAGAATCAAGTGGGTACAACCATATCCTGCAACAACACGACATCAAAGGCACCAATGATGCATATCACCAGCCTATTAGAAAAACAATACATCTCATACAAAAATCACTACAACAAAAGACACCAATGTATTCCATTTAACAAACTTCAATGGTATAGTTTTTATGGTACATAGCTTATATTCGGCTGATGAAATTGATTGCCAAAACTTAGAGCCAAAAAAGAGGGAACTTTGTTTACAAAAATGAAGAGAGTATTAATTAGCAAAGATGGAATAATGCATGTGGCACTAAGGTTGCATGACTTGTGCTAGGCTACCCTGTTGTTGACTCGTTCATAATGTGTTTCTCACCCCACCAATTGGCTAAGATTTTATAAACAATATCATTTAAGAGAAGGCTTGTTCATGTTGCCAATGGATGGAAAAGACAAGACTTCATGGCAACGAATTACGCAAACTATATATTTATGAGATAAAACCTATCACTGTTCGAAATTGTATAGTTTGGTTAAACGTCCATGTCGTCAGTGTCTTGCATTACCACCCTCATGTTTTGAGAAATACGTCTAAATTGTTAGGTCATCTGATTGAAGGACCTATTCAAATAGGTTCAATATAGTGCCATCAGAGTAATGGAATTATGAAACTATCTTGTAGGTTAGTGTGGGTAACTATTGTATATACCATATCCAACTGATGAACTTGATGGCCAAAAGATAATGCTAAATTAGTAGGGGCCATGTTTAGCAAAACACAGAGAGTATTAATTAGAAAAGATGGAAAAATGCATTTTTGCCTAAGCTCGCATGACATGTGCTAAGATATCCTATTGTTGACTCATTCATAATGAGATTTATTACTCTCCAGTTGGCCATTTTTTGTAAAGAGTATCATTTGAGAGAAGACTTGTACATGTGGCCAATGGATGGAATGGCAAGACTTCACGACAACCAACTACACAAACTATACATTTCTGAGAAGACACCAGCTTCTGTTGAAATTGTACAATTTGGTTACGCTTCCATCGTCATCATTTCCTAGTCATTGTCAGCTCGGTTGCATTTCCACCTCTCACCTCTTGAGTACCATGTCTAAAATTATGGGGTTGATTCAAGGAAGTTCAATATAGTGTCGTCAATGTCATGAAATTAAGAAACAATCTTATTGTTTAATTTGGGAGTATCATATTTGGTTGGCAAAATTGATGGTCAGAAGTTTAAGCCAAATAAGAGACGGTCTTGTTTACCAAAACGGAGAGAGAGTATTAATTGGCAAAGATAGAATAATGCATGTTGCACTAAGAATCACATGACATGAGTTAGGACTATGTAACGTACCTTGATTTCATCTTAAAAATGTATCCGTTCACTAATTGAGTAATAAATCTCTGTGTGCTGTATTATATCTAATGTTCGTTG
Source organism: Puccinellia tenuiflora (assembly GCA_012064385.1). NCBI lineage: Eukaryota > Viridiplantae > Streptophyta > Magnoliopsida > Poales > Poaceae > Puccinellia > Puccinellia tenuiflora. Next base: position 176,508 of record QRDG01000350.1, read on the forward strand.
TTGTCTTTCGAGATTTGTTATTTGTCTTAAGGACATCCAGGTTGGAACCTGCGGCAACCTCAGGCGAATGCATAATAAGCATGCTGTGGATCCAAGGCAATATAGATTGGTGGTGAGGTATAAAGTGGGAGTAGAATGGGGACAACAACATCGAGGTCATGGAGACAAGAGCAGTGTCGATATACATGCCAATCGACATGGATGTCGGTACACTCATGTGTGAAATAAAACCTCTTTGTGATGTATTGTATCTATGGCATTACGGGAAAAGGACTTTTGCCAAGCGTCGGGAACTTGCCATGTATTTTTCCACGGGCGTTCGGCAAAGCTGGTCTTTGCCGAGTATACGAGCAAAACACTCTTAGGAAATAATCATAAAAACATTCCGCAAAGAAATAGATCGGCAAAGAAATAGAATGACACTAGGCACAGAAATACCCTCGACAAAAAATTATAAAAACACTCCGCAAATAATTACGGCCGGCAAAGAACTTGGAATCATGTCCTCAATCACACGGGTTTATCCGAACTACCTCTTTGCCGAGTGTAGAAGGTAAATAAAGTGCTAAAGATTTTCGAGTTGAATTTTATGTTGATGTATTATATATTCCCGCAATATCGTTTAAAAAAATCTATTTTTTTTGGTAATTTAATTCTTTGCCAAGGGTAATTCTCCAAGTCACTAGGTTTGATTTGTTTGTGCCAAATTTTCCCGCTAGTACAATGCTTTACCCGCTACATCATTTCATTTATTTTTCATTTTTTGCAAATTTAATTCTTTGCCGGCCGTGTTTCTCGATCCGGGACACTCGACAAGGATTTTCCTCATTTTTTTTAACTTTTCTCATGAGTGTGAAACTCCCAGCTCGACAACATTTTGACATCCGAATATGCACACATGTGCACAATATGGGCACGTTAAAACAAACTATGCCATGTTTATTGTCATGAGTTTGGTCATTTAGATTGAAATCCATAAATCTTCCTATGATACCACTTTTCAGTAAAAATGTTTTTGAAATATTTGCCATATTTCAAGTTTATTATTTTTCCTAATAACTAGGTCACATATGTTTACATAATGCAAATAGTATATATATATATATATATATATATATATATATATATATATATATGTTGTTTTTCCTTTTTAATTGTGAAAGTGTTTTCAAAATGTGGTCAAAATCATTGTCATGACCGTTCATATATAGAGGTGGAATTTTGCAAAACACTCGATTAATCTCCGATGAAATAAATACTTGTGTATCTAAAACTATTTTTTACAGAAAATAATGATCAAACTATGCAGCACATATCGTTCAAATTTGACTTGTAGAGATCCATTTAAATTGTCGTGAAAACAGCTGTAAAGCTCGGAAAGTCATACCATCTAAGTATGATCCATAAATATGTTTTAATTTGAGTGAAAAATGTAGTGGTGCCATTACGAACTATATTTTTCGTAGCTGCTTCATAAAAAAAACCGTTTTTCGCACGTAAAAATGACAATTTTTTTTTTTGCAAACATGCTGGAGTCCCCCTTCGGCAATATTGTTTGACACCCTAATATACACACATGTGCACACTATGGCCACATTATAATATACTATGCCATGTTTATGATCATGCCTTGGTCGTTTTACTTAAAAGTCATGAATCTTCGTACATGATACCTCTTTTTTCAGAACATTTTTTTAAATAGTTGCCGTCTTTCAAGTTTATTATTTTTCAAAGCAACTAGGTCACATATGATTACACAATGTGAAGGTTTATATTTTTTAATTTTTTTGAATTTCTTAAGATTTTTCAAAACATGGTCAAAATTATCAACATGACTGTTCGTATCTATGGGTGGAATATTGCAAAACTCTAGGTGGATGTTTGATGAAATGACCACTTCTGTACATAAAAACATTTTTTACAAAAGTAATGAGAAAACTATGCAGCATCTGTAATTAGAATTTGAGTGAAAAAAATGGAGTTGTGCCATGGTGGACAACATTTTTTGCCATGCCAAAATGCAACATTGTAGTCAAATTTTGCACCATATTTTCGGTAGTTGTTTTATTTAATTTTTGATTCTTGGAACATAGAAAATATATACAAAATAACATAGAAAAACATATACCTAATGGTACTACACCTAGCTTCAAACAATACCTCAAAGCATAAGTCTCGGCGATAGTTACACACTAGTTGTCTATGTCCAAAATAAAAAATTGTGCACAAAAATATGGCCGCGAGATTGAAAAGTTGTGTGCCACCCGCCCCTTGTCCGTGCTACTAGGCGAAACGAAAATTTCGGTAAGTTCCCACTAAAACCATCATCTCTCCCACCAAATCCAAGTGTATTGGTCTCTCCCCTAACCCTAATTTAGTTAACCCCTGCCGTGACCCACCTCCTCTCTTAGATCCATTCTCTCCCCCATGGTGGATCTCTTCCCTCACCGTCATAGATTTTTTAGCTTTTATGAAGTCTTTCTTCTCTATGTAGACTTATTTTTATTATACAGATAAGATAAACTAGTGTGTTAGTTGGATACAGTACAGAGCACGACAAGTAGCCATCAGCGTGATTATATCATTCTTGACAAGGAAATAGCATAAATTAAAAGAAAGGGCACCGAATACATATTAGGTTGGCTTTTCTTTATGAATGGAGCCATATTAGAGACTCAAGTGGGTACAAAACATAGCCTGCAACAACATGACATCAAAGGCATCGAGGATGCATATCACCAGCCCATTAGAAAAAACAATACATATCACACAAAACTCACTACAACAAAAGACACCGATGGATTCCACTCTAACAAATTTGAAAGGTATAATTTTTATGGTACATAGCCTCATATTCGGATGATGAAATTGATGCTCAGAAGTTAGGGCCAAATAAGAGGGAACTTTTGTTTAGAAAAATTGTGAGAGTATTAATTAGCAAAGATGGAATAATGGATGTTGCACTAAGGTTGTATGACTTGTGGTAGGCTACCCTGTTGTTGACTCATTCATAATGAGTTTTCTTACCCCTCCAATTGGCAAATATTTTGAAAAGAGTATAACTTCAGAGAAGGCTTGTACATGTTGCCAATGGGTGGAAAGGCTAGACTTCAAGGAAACAAAAATACAGAAACTATATTCATTTATGAGAAGAGACCTATCATTGCTCCAAATTTTATAGTTTGTTTACAGGTCCACGCCTCACCATTGCATAGTTATTGTCAGCTCAGTTGCATTACCACCCATCATGTTTTGAGAACAAGGTCTAAATGTTAGGTCATCTGATTCAAGTACCCGTTCAAATAGGATCAATATGGTGCCATCGGTGGTATGAAATTATGGAAATATATTTTTGGTTAGTGTGGCTAACTATTGTATATATCATATTCATCTGATGAAATTGATGGCAAGAAATTTTAAAGCAAAATAAGATGGGGCCATGTTTAGCCAAATATAGGGAAAATTAATTAGAAAATATGGAAAATGCATTTTGCACTAAGGTCGCATGACATGTGATAGGCCACCCTGTTGTTGCCTCATTCATAATGAGTTTCTTACTCTCGAATTGGCAATTTTTTTGTAAAGAGTATCATTTGACACAAGACTTGTACATGTGGACAATGGATGTAATGGCAAGACTTCACGGCAACCAACTACACAAACTATTTATTTCTGAGAAGAGACCAGCCTCTTTTGAAATTGTATAGCTTGGTTAAGCTTCGATGCGTCATCATTGCAATGTGATTGTCACCTCGTATGCATTTCCACCCCTCGCGTTTTGAGAACCACGCCTAAAATGACAGGGCTGATTCAAGGACCCGTTCAAATAGTTTCTTATTGGTTAGTTAAGGAAACTATTGTATATATATCATTTTGGTTGGTATAATCGATGGTCTCAGAAGTTTAAGCCAAGAAAAGAGGCGGCCTTGTTTACCAAAACGGAGAGAATATTAATTGGCAAAGATGAAATAATGCATGTTGCAGTAAGGTCACATGACATTCGTTAGGTTACCCTTTTGTTTACTTATTCATAAAGATTTTTCTTACCCTCCAATTGGCAATATTTTGTAAAAGAGTATCATTTGAGGGAAGACTTGTAAAGGTGGTCAATGGATGGAAGGGCAAGACATGAAGAGAATAAAGTACACAAATTATTCATTTTTGAGGATTGACCTACCACTTCTTGAAATTGTATATCTTGGTTACGCGTCCATGCCTCATCATTGCATAGTCATTGTCAGGTCGATTGCATCACCATCCCTCAAGTTTTAGAACCATGCCAAAACTGTTTGGACTTATTCAAGGACGTGTTCAAATAGTTTGATATATTGCATGCAGTGTCATGAACTTAAGAAACTATCTTGTTGGTTAGTGTGGGTAACTATTGTATATATCATATTCGCCTGATTAAATTGATGATCAGAAGCTAAAGCGGAATAAGAGGGGGCCTTCTTCAACAAACCGAGAGAGTATTATTTAGCAATGATGGAATAATGAATGTTGCACTAAGGTCGCATGACATGTGGTAGGTTACCCTTTCTTGACTCATGTATAATGATTTTTCTTACCCTCCAACTGGCAAAGATTTTGTAGAGTATCATTTGAGAGAAGACTTGTACACATGGACAGTGGATGGCATGGCAAGACTTCATGACAACGAAATAACAAAACTATTCATTTATTAGAATAGACCTACCGCTACTTGAATTTGTATAGCTTGACTATGCATCCATGCCTCACCATTGTATAGTCGTTGTCAACTCGGTTGCGTCATCACCCCTTCACGTTTTGAGGTCCACGTCTAAAATGTTAGGACTGATTCAAGGACCAGCTCAAAATAGGTTCAATATAGTGCCGTCGGTGTCAAGAAATTAAGGAACTATCTTGTTGGTTAGTGTGGGTAACTATTGTATATATCATATCCGGTTGATGAAATTGATGGTCAGAGGTTAAAACCAAATACGGGGGGTCTTGATTAGAAAAACGGAACGTCGCATGACATGTAGTAGGCTACTCTATCATTAGTAGGAAATAGCCTACCTATGGCGTGATAATTTTGGCTACTCCTATAGGAAATCCATACCGAGTCCTCAAAATAACAAAGTTAGGGACTTCTCGATCTCGTAGATGCTCTGGAATGTCTGACATTAGAATTTTTTTGACCGATTCCTCGTTTTGATTTCAAACTTATCGGCGTATTGTTGATTTGACCAACGTGCCGACTAAAAAAAGAGTCACGGACGTAAATACTCATTGGGCGTCATAGGTGACGTCAGGAAAGATTCGCTGCCCAATGGTCAATCCGTCTAACGGCGTGCTAGCACACGTAGATGGAAATGATAGTGCACCTACGCGTCCGGTCGCGGGTAATCTCAAAATTTTTGACGAAACTGATTTATTTGTGAAAGTTCAGCCAAAAATAACCTGGTTTCGAAAAGTTATTACAAATCTAACCTTTTTCATTGGCGTCGCACCGGACGGCTCCATACTCTGAAGCATGATGCCGTCGTAGAAGGCGCCATGGTGCTATGGCGCCCTGGTAAAAAGCCCCATGCCGTTGTCGACGTGGCGAAGCGGGGCCTACATGTAGATAGTATGGCGCCTTACCATATGGCGCCATGGTATGAAGCATGATGCCGCCTCGGAAGGCGCCATACCCCTTGACTTAAACGAGCCGCGCGCGGCTTGTCCAGCCACTTACCTGTTCGACGTATAGAGAAGAAGAAGAACGAGGAGCACGAGCGCCCTCCACTAGTACAGAAAAGCCTATCAGTGGCGCACCGTTTTTTAATTCAGTGGCGCACGGCCGGTGCGCCACTGAATCGCCGCCACTAAATTATTTTTCTGTGGCGCACCTTGTCCATTTCTGTGGTGCACCCACCGTGCGCCACAGAAATATTTCTGTGGCGCACCATCCCCACCGTGCGCCACAAAATGTTTGGGCTTTTTGTGGCGCACTCGATACCATGCGCCACAGAATTGCTTTTTCGGATTTAAAAAAAAATGCGGCTGCCACCAGCCACCGCGGTCGTGCTGGGAGCACGTCCATGCTGACGGTGGCGGTGGGGGCAGGAACACGCCGTCCGCGGGCGCAGGGGAGCTGGGAGGAGGAGAGGAGGGTGGTGGGAGGAGGCGGCCGTGGTTGGCGTCGAGGTTGGGCTGGAGAAGGAGAGAGGCGTCGACGTTGGGGAGGAGGAGGCGTGGCCGGCGCTGGAGGGGCGGGTGTGGCCGCTCGAGCACGCCGCGGCGGTTGCGTAGCTGCATCACGACGACGGGGCGCACGGTGATGAGGAGGAACTCCAGCGGCAGCATCTGGATCCTCCACTCCTCCTGCACCACACAGAATCGAAAAACAGCGTGATTCGAGCTCTAATTTCACCGAATCAACCCGTCGTCCCAATTCCCAAAATCCCGAACGCAGAGAGAAGAAAGGCCGGGGACGAGACGAGGAGCCGGCGGCGGCAAGCTCCTTTCTGGTGGCAGGAGCCCGGTGCCGGACGCGGACGGGAGGTGTTGGACACGGACGGGGTCAACACGGGCGGCAGAGGGAGGAGGCCATGGGGAGGAAAAGCTCGATGTGACGGATCAACACCGGCGTGGTGGAGGAAAGTGATAAGCGGCAGAGAGGGAGGAGAGGTGGTGGCGGCGTGGGAGCTCGATGGACAGAAAGCAGAGCGGTGGCGGGGAGAGGCGCGGCGGCCAGCGGGGACGGAGAGAGGATAAGCGGCGGCGCACGCATACACGGGAGTGAGAGCGAGTGATATTGGGAATTTGGGATTCTTCTAAGTACCTAGGGCAAGACAGAGAGAGGATAAGCGGGGCAATTATTTTCGATCCCCTCGCGACGGATGAGCCAGGTGAGTGTTGACCAGGTGAGAGGAGAGAGAAACCAGATCAGATCTGGATCGGAAAACAAAATTTTGTGGCGCATCAAGCACCTGCGCCACAGAAAGTGGGATTTCTATGGCGCACATGGGCTGGTGCGCCACAGAAATGGGCAGGCAGGTCAGGCAGACAATGATTGGGGCAGGTCCCACAAAAATTCTGTGCCGCACCTGGGCTTGATGCGCCACAGAATTATTGGGCGGGATTCAAAATTTCGAATCTCGCCCAATAATTCTATGGCGCATCCTTGGCATTGGTGCGCCACAGAATTTTTTTTCCCTTTTTTTGATTTTTTTTATTTTGCTGGGAAAATTCTTCTGTTGGCCATAACTTTTTTTTGGTTTGGAATTTGAGGATTCTGTGAATTGCTGACCGGGTAAACCCCGGTGCCATCGAATCCGAAATTTTCTCTAGTTTTTTTTAAGGTATTATTCGCATTTTTTCGACGTCGTATGCAAAAGTTATGGCCGTTATAAGATTTTTTTTTTCATTTGTTGCAAAAAAGGTCAAAATTCATATTTCAAAATTTCTAGACCTACTAGACACTCATACCTAACTACATCGCAAAGGATTTTATGTATTGAATTTTTTATCATTTTATTTTATCTCCTACAAGACAAAAAAGGCGATCCACGAGGGGGGGGGGGGGGGGGGGGGGGTGATCGGAAGAAAAAAATTCTGTGGCGCACCAAGCTTGGTGCGCCACAGAATGTCACCTTTCTGTGGCGCACCAAGCCTGGTGCGCCACAGAATTTTTTTTCCCAAAATTCACCAGTTCCCCCCAGACGACTTTCTGTGGCGCACCGTGCTTGGTGCGCCACAGAAATGTGACTTTCTGTGGCGCACCGTGCTTGGTGCGCCACAAAAATGTGACTTTCTGTGGCGCACCGTGCTTGGTGCGCCACAGAAAGTCTAATTTCTGTGGCGCATGCGGCCAGGTGCGCCACAGAAACATATTTCTATGGCGCACGAAAGTTGGTGCGGCACAGAATAGGCTTCTGTCTATAAGCTATTTCCTACTAGTGCTCTCTCTCTCCCTCTTCCTCCTCCACTCAAATCCACCTAAATCGTTGGCCTTTGTTCGTGGAATCGGCCTCCCTTTGGTGTTAGAGGTACTCCTCCCCGTTCCACCCTCTTTTGTCCAAGTACTTTTTTGCATTTGGGAGGATCTGTTGCAATTTTTGTGAACCTAGATCTTGTATGTAGATAGCAATGTATGGCTATCCCTAATGATTTTTGGGTTAGGGTTAGGGTTAGGGGGAGCACTAGTCGGTGCTAGTATGGCTATCCCTCATGATTATAGGGTTAGGGTTAGGGTTAGATTTATTTATTTATAGTTAGGGTTAGGGTTGGATTAAATTATAGTAAGGGGGTTAGGGTTAGCTATGTTTGCATGACTTGTATTGCGGTTTGTGGGTATAATAATCGTTGTTCATTCATTTCCATAGATGAGAATCGTCAATGTCCATCATGTGAACAAGGCGAATTTTTTAAAAGGCAATGCCGATTGTGTTGACATTGAAGAGGTTGTAATGGCGTTTGTGACTATTCCTACGTATGTGGAGGTTGTGAAAAGAATGAGGATGGATTTTAAATGGATGGACCCAAGTGATGATATTGAATTGGTTGGAAGATATAATTCCGAGCGAGGCCATCACAATAGTTTGAAAATTATGCCTGTCAACTCCGAGTTGAATTGGAGTGCATACAAGGAGATGGTAGCGGAATCCGAACATAGGTCGCTTGAGCTATTTGCCACAAGGAAGATTGGACCAAGGTTGAATATAGACTTGAACCGGCGTGCTTTCCCAATTAGCCCGGTTCGAGATGAGTACGACCCAACAATGAGCCAACCTCCTCCTTTTAGCCAACCTCATGTTGAGCCAACCTATGATGACACAACAATGGGGCATTTTTCAATGAGCCCGGTTCGAAATGACCAATTTGAAGCAGCAGAAACGGAGGATGATGACTTGGAGGGTGATGACTACGAGGGTGATGAAGCGGAGCATGGGCTTATGAGAATGCCATTGGTGATGTGGAGGAAAATTGCCGAGAGGAGGACATGGATCATGACCTCCCTTATTTGCGGAGTCATGCATCAGACTCGGAGGATGATGGTCCGGACGAAGAAGTTGATGAGGATGGACTAATATCTAAAGAAGCTGAAGCTCACAAGAAAGTAGTAGGTCATCGACCATCATTGTTCCGTGATCTTAGTATTGCGGATAAGGCTAAAGTTGATGGTGGCATAAGTGCATTGCTTGGGCCAAGGCCATCTTCTAAAATGGACATGAAACCAAAAAAGTATGGGATTAATCCAGGAGTCAAATTCCAAAGCTTGTTGGAGTTTCAGATGTGGATCAATGAGTATGCGGTTAAGTACCATCAGCCGTATAGGGTGGTTCACTCGGACGTTAAAGTGTGTTACACAGTTATGTGCGAGGAGGAAGGATTTTCATGGGTTGTGCGTGCAAGACCATATAAAGTTGGGCCAGAATTGAGCATTGTTAGTTGCCAATCTATTCATACATGCACCGGCAAGGACATCAAAGATGGAAAGAAAATGAAAGTTTTGGAAAAGCACCGTCAATTGACCTCCAATTTCATCGCCCATAGAGTTGCCAATAACATTAGGTCTCTCCCAACATATAGCATTAAGGGTGTGATTGATTTGGTGAAGGAACTATTTGGTTACAAAGTGAAGTTCGGAAGGCATGGAAGGCCAAACAAGCTGCATTCAAGATTTTGTACGGCGATTGGGAAGAAGCATATACCCGTCTCCCTAGGTTGTTGGGAGCGATGACGGCAAGTAACCCGGGAACATATCATTTGGTTGAGCCCTTTGGAACAACACGTTAACGCACAATGGTGAAATTTACGGATTATTTGGCCGTGCATTTTGGGCATTTGGGCCATGCATTAGGGCATTCAAATATTGTCGGCCAGTTATTTCTATTGATGGCACATTCTTGACTGGCAGGTTTAAGGGAACCATATTGGTTGCCATTGGTCATGATGCCGACACTACAAGAAGAACCCCCATACAACTACACATCCTTAACAATGAATTAAATAGGTGTTGCAAAGTTTTATCGTAGATACGGATGTATGTGTTGCAGGCTACATCCGCCGTTCAATACACAAATATCAAAAGGAATTATGGGCCTAGTCCACTAAGCCCACGCCCTTACTTTATTATTTAGCCCCACCAATCCTGCACGACCTGCCCACGAACACACGCACCACGCAGTCCTGCTCCACGCATCCCCAAACCTAGCCGCCTCCCTTCTCTACCCAGGGCGCCGATCGGCCGTTGGCAAGAAGTCCTCCATCGTCGTTGAAGCAAATCATGCTCATACGTCCTACTGCTAAGAAGAGGATCGAGAATCGAAGGGCTGATTTGATCATTGGTTCACGTTCGTGTACCACGTGATCCCGTGCAGCCACGATGTTGGTACAGCCACGATCTGAATTTCCCTTTCTACGTTCCTCCTCTCCAACCTCGTAATCCATGTTTCCAATGTCCACCGGCAGGGAGCACCGCCGTGTCTGCAACTCTGCATGCAACAACTTGGGCGAGGTGCACTAGTGGAAAAAGGCCATTGGTCCCGGTTCCAAAGGGCCTTTGGTCCCGGGTTAATCACCGGGACTAAAGGGTCGGGACTAGAGGGGGGGTGGCCTTTCGTCCCGGGTGTCCACGACCCGGGATGGAAGGGCCTCCACGTGGGCGGGGCGGGGGCGCCCGGGCCGGACCCCTTTGGTCCCGGTTGGTATTACCAACCGGGACCAAAGAGTTTCACTTTTTTTTTGTTTAGGGTTTTAGGGTTTTGGGGGGGGGGGGGGGGGGTTAACCAAATGCTTTTTTTTCGGGGGATTTTAAATCAATAGGTGCCGTGTCGCCGTGTCGTGCCGTGTCGCCGTGTCCGGTGCCGTGTCGTGTCGTGCCGTGTCAGTGGTACTACCATTAATATTTGATTCATATATACATACATAACGTTTCTCACACGTCGAGATCATGTTTCATATATACATACATAACATCACACGCCGACATAATGTTTCTCACACGTCGAGATGATGTCAATTACATGTCCTCGGGCAAAACAAAATTTGTCGAGTGAAAAAATTCTCCATCTCTCTTAAGGACCGCGGAGTTAAAAAATCCCGCAATTTCCTCTTGAAGTGCTTTTAGGCGCTTCGATGGTATGAGCTGGTCCCGCATTCTCTCCATCTAGATCAATATGAATATGTGAGTTTGTTTATAACTATATATATATGAAATCATAATAAAATAATTTATGGATGGAAGTCAACACAATATGCATGGTAATAAAAGTGAGAAGAGTGTATACATACATCACGCGTTCTTTGTTCCCTATTCCGCTCAGAGACAAAAGAGCGTATGTACTCGCAAACATAGAATCCACATAAATTTGTCCCAGTTTCCTGCCTCAGACACCACTTTACAAAAAAATAGAATTTAATCAAATAATAGTGAAGCTTCATAATGGTATTGAAACTAGAATTAAAGAGTTGCTTCATAATGGACCTATATATATAGTACTACTTACGTTGGTGGTATAAAAATACAGCTCCGGTTTCCACTCCCCTAGAACGATCTTGATGAAGCGTTTCCAAACACTGCCCGCCAATAGAAAAATGATTAAGAAGTTATTGATTAGTTTGGTCTCTGAAAATGAATGATAGAGGTCGATATAGAGCGATAATGATTGAAATTACATCTGGAGCATATCTTGAATGCGTTGTACTTTTCCATTGGTTTCCTTAGCGAGTCCATGACTTGAACGACTCCTTGGTCAACTCTAATGATTAGCAGAATCCAGTGGAAACTGCACACGTTTATATGTCAATGACTCATCGGTTATACTAAAGATACGCAAAGCAAAATAGAATGGGTAGAAGGTAACACTCACTTGTTGACGTAAGGAAAAAGTATTTCTCCGCAAGTATTTTGGTTCACTAACCAATTGACCAAGCTATCCTCGGTGGTCTTCCAATGTATTTTTACGGTCCCTTCATTAACATAATTTGGGTCAATGAACCCAGTGTCATAGATGCCCTTTTTTCTGCATTCGACAATCATCATTCTACAATACAAAAGAATATAGTGAGATATTAAAGGCAATGAACGTGCAGAGATGAAGACTTAATTAAATTGCAGAAATAAATCACTTACAAACAATAGGAACTGACGATGACTTTGTCGAGGGCATCTTGATTGAATAACTGAAATATTTCCGAAAACGGAATATATAACAAGTCATCCGTGAAGTAATGCTTTTTCTTATAACTCACCCAGAAAGCTTCATGCCCGGCCGCTACAGCTTTCTCGTACCAGTGATGCAATCGACGCAATTGGTATGATAGAGAACTGATCTCCTCAGGTCTGACCAGGGACTTCCCGGTTTATATGTCCATGCATACTGATACTGTTGCTGTGGTTGTACGAGCTGGGCAACTGTTTTAGTTGAGATCACCTTCAGCGGGGATATCGACTTTTTTGCCTGTTCTCCGAGCTGGGCCACTTGTTTCCCGCGTTTTGCAGCATAGAACTGCTCCTTCTTTAGTCGATCTGCCGCCTCCTTGTCCTCCTTCATCTTCTGCTTCTTTAGGAGATAGGCAGCCTTCTTTTCCTCGGCCTCTTGACTAATTGTCTTCAGCATGACACGATCATAGTCATTTGCCAATGGNATCCGTGTAGACCCGCCCGATGGCGAGTTTCTCCATAGCTCGACGAGCAGCTCTAACGATCTCAACTCCTTTCGTCACCGTAGGCCCCACGGTGGGCGCCAACTGTCGTGGGGTTGTCACGGCAAGTTCTTCCTCAGGGAAGATGAGTTCTGGGGCCATTGATGACTGAAGCATGTTAGAACGGTTAATCTCGCCAAGGAACAAGGATTTACCCAGGTTCGGCCCCTCTGATTCGAGGTAAAGACCTACTTCCTGCTTCTATGTTATTGCTCTTGATTGTATCTCGATTACAAGGACCCGGCTCCCACAACTTAGGAGCCGGCGACTTCTCTCTGGTGGCTAGGGTTTCTCTATTGGTTGAAGCTTATCTCTACTGGTTGAACTCTCTCTCTAACTTGCTTATCGATCTAAGGTCCAGGACCCCGCTTATAAAGCCTGCCGGGTCCCTGGACTTACAGCTTATACCGAGTCACACTAGAACACGGAGTCCTACTCTACGTCTTGGTCTTCCAAGTTAGACTCCGGGTTGTACTTGGACTCCTCTTTGGATGAGCCTCTTTCTCCACACGGGCCTTGGTCGGCTTGTCTCCAGCCCAGCCCATGTGACTTGTCTCGTGACTCGGCATTGGCCTTCTTGGTCTTGGCGGGTCTACTTTCCGGGTCCATGGGCCTACCTATAAAGTATCCCCCCATCAGATAGTTTCCGCTTTGACGAGAAGGTCTTTTCCCGGGGCGGAATCGAACGACGGGACGTCGCGCGCGATGGACTCGCGACGGATGGGGCATCGAGGGATGGATCTTCATGTGAGGAGGATATATCTTGGGGGGATGAATCTTTAGGTGGGGGAGATGGATCTTTAGGCAGGGGAGATGGATCCTTAGGTGGGGGGGGGGATGGATCCTTAGGTGGGGGATATGGATCCTTAGATGGCGGGGATGGATCTTGCGGTGGGAGGGATGGATCTTGACGTGGGGGGGATGGATCATTAGGTGGGGGGGATGGATCTTGAGGTGGGGGTCTGCTGCTGGATCGAGGAGTCAAGTTCGGAAACATGATGTTTTCCTTGTTCCAGAGAGCGATACCCTTCTCGACTTCTCCCAGTGTCTTCTCGCCGTCACCTCCGGGAATGTCAAGTTCCAGATTAGCATATAACGACACAACTTGATCCACCCCGACACGAGCATAGCCCTGTGGAATCCCTTCGAGATGGTAGCTTGCTCCAGCTGGATTAGGTAAAGCATAGCCGACCGCCACCTTGAAAGACATGTTCTTCATTGACATGTGTAGCTCACAGTCTGTCTTCTCCGTGATATCATCCACGGGGTAGTGAGCCGCCGGTTGAAATTGAGAATTTTCTACATGCGTGGAACCCACGCTGCTTTTCCGCTGATCAGATGGGACGGCTTCTACCTGCAGCTGAGATTCATTTTGCTTACTAATTGAGTCGAGTCGCTCCTGCTGCTCATGCACCTTGCGTTCCAGTGCTGATAACCGGTCAGACTGCTGCTTCTTTCTTCTCTGACGGCTTCTATAAGTATCAGCGTCTTCTGGAAAACCTTACTTCAAGGTGACACCGCCTCCATAGCCTCGTAATCGTCCAACGTGTTCAGGATTCCCGAGTGCTAGTGTCAGCTCGTCATTCTCTCTGTCAGGGATGTACTCTCCCCTGCGAACTTTATCTATTGCGTCCTCAAGTTGTTTGGTTATATACTCAATTTTTGCCTTCCATTTTCCCTGAGCAATAATCTTTCCTGTCTGTGGGTCCAACCCTGCCCCATGCGCGAACAACCAAAACTTGGACCTCGGGGGCCACTTCGCTGTCTGTGGAATGATCCCGTTATCAAGCAGTCGTGCTTCAAAGGCTTCCCACTTAGGCACGGCAGCCCTGTAGCCACCTGCCCCAAACGGTGGTGATATTCCTTCTTCGCAGCATTTAACTTATTTTGAACCGATCGGGCCAGAGCGCCCTCCGATTTTCTTTGCTCCACAAATGTGGGCCACTGCTGTTTAATCTTCACTAGTGCTCCAGTGAAATCTGGATCCATCTCCCCGGCCTTTTTATAAGCTTTTCATAAGTTTTTCTTCTAGGTCTGGAATTGTTCGGCCATCTTACTAAGCGACCACTCCTTCACTTTGTCCATCAGGGGAACCGGCAGATCTGACGGTAGGCTGACCTTTGTTAAGAGCGTGTCCCAACACAATGTTTACATCCTTCGGCTTAATCCACTCTTCAAGGTTGATCGGGACAATGTCCCTTACAATAACCCTGCATTGATTAATGTATTTGCGGCGGTTGTCGATGGGTTCCAAAGGTTCCCCACTAGCACTAACTTTGTCGATCACTATCCTACGACCCTCCTTCAACGGCTTCGTCGGGCCTCGTTTCGGCAATGCTGTAGATGAGGATGATCCGGAGGGCTAAAAGAAAAAAATGGTTCATTAATAACAACAATATACAAGTCAAATAATACATCTAGTGTGATCGATGTACAGAGGCTTAATATACCTCGCCAGAGTTTGTTAAGGGCACTTCCCCCTCTCCACCATTTTCTTCTTCCAGAACCCCCTCACCGGAATCGTTCAGAAATTGGGAGCCGTAATCTTCTGCGGTTACGGCATCTTCTTCACCGACAGGCGCGGCCGCACGTCCTGCTATAATTTCCATGATTCGCAGTTCGGCGTCCTCATCTCTGTCGACGTCCGGAAAATTTGGATCCATCTTCTGCACAAACCTTTCCGAGTCTGTCGCTTGCTAACCTGGAAAATAAAAACAAAATCAAGATTAATTAATTTAACCTAGCATCAATATCATCCATATATGTCTTGGACAGCCAACAAGTGTACTCAAAGTTATAGTTTTGACTAAAAGAGGTACAATATCAAGGGGGGGGGGGTCTAGCCGAGTATCCGGGGTTAGAGTTTTTTTTGCGTTATTTACCAAAATGTCCAGTACTGAATTATGGGTCCTAAATGCATGAAATTGACATTATTTGATAGATATTAATCCACTGATCATTTTGGTATATCATTTGCAATTTTTGAGTTAATATTCAACAAGTTATGATATTTCCTAACACTATACATGCATTTAAATTTACCTAACACTAATTTAAATTTACTATACAAATAACTAAAATTCCTATGCCGGGCATATATAGTACTATACAATTTGCTATCAAAATTTGATTGTTTGCTATCAAAATTTGAATGTTTGCAATCACAATTTTTGGATAGACCTAAAATTCCTAACACAATTTTTTGCTAACACTAACAATATTTTGCTAACACAAATAAGGACTATTTGCTAAAGTAAATAAGGAATTATAGAAGAAACATAAGTTTAGGAATTAGAAGAAACATAAGGAATCCTAACACACTAACAAATTTAAAAAACAAATTTCTCACTAACACTAACACTAACATTTCCTAACACACTAACACACTAACATTTTTCATGTAAAAAAAAACACTAACATTTCTAGGAAAATATTGCTTAGCCATTTTCCCTAGGTTATATCGTTTGTATAAATTTTTTTTTGGGTTCATACCACTTGATCATGTCAGTACACTAACCATAATAACATATTCTACAAAGTTTAATTTCTAACAAAAACTAGGTTGCTCACAAAGTTTAGTTGAAAACAATAAGATTTAACCACAACAAACACTAACAGAGACACTTTACTGGATAGCAAATTTAGCCAGACCAAACACTGACTTCGACTAACCACAACTAAAATCTATTTGTAGGGTGTGAAAGTTTAAGTTTCCCTATTTCCAACAAGCCCAAGTTTGCTAAATTTGGTTAATTAGATTAACTAGAATTTGCATGCCAAGTGGTCTAGTCCACACAGTTCTCACACTTAGCAGATTTTCAGAGATTTTCAAATCGGGCGAGAATGCACCTTTTCGTATGGCCGGAGGTGGAGGAGGGGGCGGCGGGAGGCCGAGGCGGAGCAGCACGGCACGGTGGCGGGAGGCCGATCGGCGGAGCAGCACGGCACGGCGGCGGGAGGCCGAGGCGGAGGCGGAGGCGCGGGAGGCCGAGGCGGGAGGCCGAGGCGGAGCACGTACGGCGGCGGAGCACGCGGCTGCACACGGCGGCGGAGCACGCGGGGGCAGGGGAGAGGGCGCGCGCGCGGCATCGGGGAGAAGAGAAATGAGGAAGAAATGGAGGAGAACCGTCTAAATCGACGTGGAACGGACCTTTGGTCCCGGTTCCAGCCACGAACCGGGACCAAAGGTCCCCCCGGGCCGCGAAAATATGCGCGCGAAGCCGAGCGGGTCTTTGGTCCCGGTTGGTGTTACCAACCGCGACCAAAGCCTTCTTTTTTCTTTTTCTGTTTTCTAGTTTCTTTTTCTGTTTTCTTTTTTGTTTCTTTTTCTGTTTTCTTTTATAGTTTCTTTTTCTGGTTTCTTTTTGTTTCTTTTTCTGTTTTCTTTTATAGTTTCTTTTTCTGGTTTCTTTTTTGTTTTTTTTTGTTTTCTTTTATAGTTTCTTCTTATTACTTAAAAAGTCATATAATTTTCTAGTTTCTTTTAAAATGTTCCAATATTTGAAAATCATTATCTTTTTATTATTTATTTTTCTATTTTATTTTTATTATTTGAAAATCATATCTTTTTCTAGTGTCTTTTAAAATGTTCCAATATTTGAAAATCATTATCTTTTATTATTTATTTTTCTAGTTTCTTTTTATTATTTGAAAATCAAATTTTTTACTAGTTTCTTTTAAAATGTTCCAATATTTGAAAATCATTATCTTTTTATTATTTATTTTTCTAGTTTCTTTTTATTATTGAAAATCATATCTTTTTCTAGTGTCTTTTAAAATGTTCCAATATTTGATAATCATTATCTTTTTATTATTTATTTTTCTAGTTTCTTTTTATTATTTGAAAATCATTATCGAATACAAGTCATACAAGGTTTCTTTGAAGCGCTTGTGAGCCGTTGGATCAGGGGTGTGTTTCTTTAAAGCGCTTGTGAGCCGTTGGATCAGAAGCACACGGATCGTGTGTTTCCTTCGAGCGCTTGTGAGCTGTTGGATCAGGGCCTTTAGTACCGGTTCGTGTTACCAACCGGGACTAAAGAAGCACACGGATCGTGTGTTTCTTTGTAGCGCTTGTGAGCCGTTGGATCAGGGGTGTGTTTATTTAGAGCGCTTGTGAGCCGTTGGATCAGAAGCACACGGATCGTGTGTTTCCTTCGAGCGCTTGTGAGCTGTTGGATCAGGGCCTTTAGTACCGGTTCGTGTTACCAACCGGGACTAAAGAAGCACACGGATCGTGTGTTTGTTTCAAGCGCTTGTGAGCCGTTGGATCAGGGGTGTGTTTCTTTAGAGCGCTTGTGAGCCGTTGGATCAGAAGCACACGCCTATAAATAGCGACGTCCCTGCAGCGAAACGGCACACAACGAGCGTCTACCTTTGCCACCGAACCCAATGGTTGGATTTAGCCTACCCGCTGGCATGTTCCCTAACACAAGCCCTCGGGTAGGTTGAATCCAACCACTGGATTAGGGTGACACAATGATGAATTGCCCTCAACAAAATACTTGCGGCTATTCTATCTACAAAATACTTCAGTTCATCGACCCAATACAAATCATTCGGATTCCCGTCATACAGCCCAACGGTTGCATTTGATATGCAGGCACTCACGAGCCACCGTTGGGCTGTATGACGGGGAAACCGTGTGCATTTGATAAAAGGTTTAATACATTAATTATTACACATCACCACCAACATCTCTATCTAGTGTGTGTCCCTTTCTTCTTCGTGTGTGTCCCTTTCTTCTTATTGCGCCGCAACCATGGACAATCTTCATCATTCAACGCGATGGTTGAGTCAGTTTTCACCGTGAAGGGGGGAATTTCATGAAAATTATTGTAATCTTCCGACATGTCCGTCTTGTCCTCCACTCCTATGATGTTTCTTTTTCCTGAAATAACTATGTGGCGCTTTGGCTCATCGTATGATGTATTCGCTTGCTTATCTTTTCTTTTTTTCGGTCTGGAAGACATGTCCTTCACATAGAAAACCTGGGCCACGTCATTGGCTAGGACGAATGGTTCGGTGTCGTACCCAAGATTTTTGACATCCACCGTAGTCATTCCGTACTTCGGGTCTACATTTACCCCGCCTTACAGGTTGAACCATTTGCACCTGAACAAAGGTAACTTGAAAGAAGGTCCATAGTCAAGTTCCCATATCTGCTCTATGTAACCATAATATGTGTCCTTTTTCCCATTGTTGTTTGTTGCATCAAAGCGAACACCACTGTTTTGGTTGGTGCTCTTCTTATCTTGGTTGGTCGTGTAAAATGTATTCCCATTTATCTCATACCCTTGAAAAGTCAATATAGTCGACGATGGTGCTTTGGCCAACAAGTATAATTGTTCTTCAACAGTGCTGTCATTAATGAGACATGTTTGCAACCACCCGCTGAAAGTCTTCATGTGTTCTCTTTCAATCGATTCTCCAGGCTGCTCCGGGCATTTAGAGCGTAAAATATTCATGTGTTCCTGGATATATGGAGCCACCAAGATGGAATTATGTAGAACTGTGTAGTGTGCTTGATTGAAAGAATCCCAGTCCTTACACATTATTGCTTTCTTTCCTAGCGTGCCTATTCCACGCAGTCTCCCCTCATGGCGTGATTGAGGAACACCGATCGGCTTAAGGTCAGGAATAAAGTCAACACAAAACTCAATTACCTCCTCTGTTCCATAGCCCTTGGAGATGCTTCCTTCGGGCCTAGCACGGTTATGAACGTATTTCTTTAAGACTCCCATGAACCTCTCAAAGGGGAACATGTTGTGTAGAAATACAGGACCGAGAACGTTAATCTCTTCGACTAGGTGAACTATGAGGTGCATCATAATATTGAAGAAGGATGGTGGGAACACCAACTCGAAACTGACAAGACATTGGACCACCTCTCTCTGTAAACCTGGTAGAGTTAACGGATTGATCACTTTCTGAGAAATTGCATTGAGAAATGCACATAGCTTCACAATGGGTACTCGAACATTTTCCGGTAGAAGCCCCCTCAATGCAATCGGAAGTAATTGTGTCATAATCACGTGGCAGTCATGAGACTTTAGGTTCTGTAACTTTTTCTCTGCCATGTTTATTATTCCCTTTATATTCGACGAGAAACCAGACGGGACCTTGATACTGCTCAGGACTTCAAAAAAGATCTCCTTCTCTTCTTTGGTAAGAGCGTAGCTGGCAAGACCTTGATACTTATCTGGATTCAGGTGGTCGTCTCGTTCGTGCATACGTTGGTCGTCCTGTCATGATTCCGGTGTATCTTTTGTTTTCCCATACACGCCCAGGAAGCTTAGTAGGTTCACGCACAGATTTTTCATCACGTGCATCACGTCGATTGCAGAGCGAACCTCCAGTATTTTCCAATAGGGTAGCTCCCAAAAATATAGAGCACTTCTTCCACATGGGCACGTGTCCATCAGCGTCATTCGAAACAGATAGACTGCCAGGACCCTTTCCAAAGATTACTTTTAAGTCCTTGACCATGTCATATATAACATCACCATTAGGTAATTTAGGATTCGTATGATGATCTGGCTCACCTTTGAAATGCTTGCCATTCTTTCTTACGGCATGCCCTTTTGTAAGAAATCGCCGATGCCCTAGGTACACATTCTTGTTTCCCATATGTATACTTTCAGTCTCACCTAAACAGTGCGTGCATGCATTGTATCCCTTGTTTGACTGTCCTGAAATGTTGCTAAGAGCAGGCCAATCATTGATGGTTACAAACAGCAACGCTCGTAGGTCAAATTCCTTTTGTTCGTGCTCATCCCACATAGGTACACCTTCGTCACGCCACAACTGTAAAAGTTCTTCAACCAATGGCCTCAGGTACACATCAATGTCGTTGCCCGGTTGCTTCGGGCCTTGGATGAGCACTGGCATCATAATGAACTTCCGCTTTATGCACAACCAAGGAGGAAGGTTATAAATACACAGAGTCACGGGCCAGGTGCTATGACTGGAGCTCTGCTCCCCGAAAGGATTAAAGCCATCTGTACTTAGCCCAAATCTTAAGTTCATTGCGTCAGCTGCAAATTCCGGGAACTCCCTGTCGATTTTTCTCCACTGCGACCCATCGGCGGGGTGTCTTAACATCAGGTCTTTCAAACGGTCTTCTTTGTGCCATCGTAACAACTTTGCATGCTCTTTGTTTTGGAACAAACGTTTCAATCGTGGTATTATAAGAGCATACTACATCACCTTGGCAGGAACCCTCTTCCTAGGGCACGGCTCACCCTCAACATCACCAGGGTCATCTCGCCTTATTTTATACCGCAATGCACCGCATACCGGGCATGCATTCAAATTCTCGTACTCCTCACCACGGTAGAGGATGCAGTCATTGATGCATGCATGTATCTTCTGCACCTCTAATCCTAGAGGGCAGATAACCTTCTTTGCTTCGTACGTACTGGGGGGTAATACGTTATCCCTTGGAAGCATCTTTTTTATTATTTTCAGCAATTTTTCAAATCCCTTGTCAGATGTACCATTCTCTGCCTTCCATTGCAACAATTCCAGCGTGGAACCAAGCTTTTTCTGGCCATCTTCGCAAGTTGGGTACAACAATTTCTTGTGATCCTCTAACATGCTCTCCAACTTCAACCTCTCGTTTTCACTTCCGCTGTTTATCTGTGCATCAAGAATGGCCCGACCAAAATCATCATCGTGCTCATCAACAATGGGCTCTTCTTCAGCTTCGTCTTCCCCCATTGCAGTATCACCGTCTTCGGTGAACGTAGGATAGTTGTCATTATCCTCTTCTTCTTTATTTTCTTCCATTATAACCCCTCTTTCTCCGTGCTTGGTCCAACAATTATAACCGGACATGAAACCATGCTGCAACAGGTGGACGTGAATGGTTTTTGAGGTAGAGTAATCCTGCGTATTCTTGCAGACGCTACATGGACAAGAAATAAAACCATTCGACGGCTTGTTTTTCTCAGCCACCCAGAGAAAATAATGCATGCCATTAATATAGTCGGGAAATCGTCGGTCACTGTACATCCATTGCCGGCTCATCTGTATTATATAAATATATCAAAAACTATTGCACTACATCAAGAGTATATAATAGTGACCAAATTAATTAATACAAGTTCATCACAATAAGACCAAAGTAAAGTAATTGTAATGCATAGTCCTCATAAAACATACATTAATTGAAACTAACATACAACTATCTAAATAATTTAAATCCAACACCAAATGCGATCAAAATCGCAACTAAGGTAACTACTGAACCAACAACATAATGGTACCAAGCCTCCTGACTAATGGCATATTTTCTAATCTTTTTAATCTTCAAGCGCATTGCATCCATCTTGATCTCGTGAGCATCGACGACATCGGCAAGCTTGAACTCGTGTTCATCGATGATGTCGGCAAGCTTGAACTCCAATTTCATCTTCTCTTCTAGGCATTGGAGACGAAGATCTTCACTTCTTTTCAATTTTGATTTCAAATCATTGTTTTCTTTTACAAAAAACTCGACAATAGGGTCGGTTGGAATTTCCGGTTCAACTACCTCCTAGATAAAAATGTCTATGTCAAGTTGGTAGGTATAGTTGTTATAAACACGAAATGAAACAAATAGTTATGAAAATATACCACATCCGAATCATAGACCGGACGAGGGCCGACGGGAGCAGATATCAAAACCATGACACTATACAGATAAAAAAACATAAGAAAATTATACAAAAAATAAATATGCTTTTAAATCATACAAGTAATTTTTCTTAAAATAAAAGATAAAGAAAAAAGGCTCACCGAGGTGGTGCCGGTGACGGGATGTCGCGGGCTATCGACGGCGGTGAGGACGGGACGACACTAAAATCCACAAATAATAAGTTAATTCGAGCTCAAAATGCATATAAAAAATAAAACTCTCTAGCTAGGCATTTCATCAAACACCTTGCTTGCACTACAAACCATAAAATGAGCTAAACTAGCAATGAAATGAGCTAAAGTTGCAACTTCGGAGGAAAGGATGATGTTGCTAACCCTTGAATATATGGGGTGCCTTCAATCCTCACAAATGGTGAAAAAAAAATGGGGATTAACTTGAGTGATGGAGAGGAAATGGAGAAGAAAATGTTGATGAACTCAAGCTAAAAATGGTGGTGGAGCTCGGGTGGAAGATGATATAGGCAGGGAAGAGCCTTTGGTCCCGGTTTGTGGCTGTTCGTGGCTGGAACCGGGACCAAAGGGTGCCTGCCAGGGGTCCCACGGCTGTTGCCGCATGTGCAGACCCATTGGTCCCGGTTCCAGCCATGAACCGGGACCAAAGGTCCAAATAGAACCGGGACCAAAGGTCCCCGGCGCCCCGGCCGATGGAACCGGGACCAATGCCCCCTTTGGTCCCGGTTCTTTATTGATCCGGGACAAAAGGGCAAAACGGAAGCCCTATTTTCTACTAGTGCTACTACATAAACAATTTGCAGATGTGCCCTATTTTTTGCCAGGGACAGGCAAATTTGCCACCTGCACCTGCAAAAGGAGTGAGATACTGTAGCAATCAACCCGCTCCTAGAAATCATTTTCAGGAGGGGGTGGCGCCATCAACTACTCCTGAAAATGCTTGCGCGAAAAAAAAACATAATTTTTTCATATGATCTGGGATGAAGACAAATTTTATATCAAAATTTTATAGCTTGATGAGACCTAAAACTTTGTAGTTGAAATTTTTTTCATTTGAGATTATTTAATATTTCAAAATTTCTATTTAAGTTCTCTAGTTTTAAAATATAAATCTGTTGAGTTTTCAAATGACTTTGGCTACACAGAAGTTCAACATCAAACTTGTAGAGCTTGAAGAGACCTAGAACTTTGAAGTTGACAAGTTTTCAATTTGATATTGTTCAATACTTCAAAATGATATTATAAGTTCTCTAGTTTTGAAATAAAAGATTCTGGAATTTTCGAACTACTTTGGATACACAGAAACTCTGTACGAAAATTGTAACACTCGACAAGCTCTAAATGTATTTAAGTATATATAAATAAATGAGTATATACTTGACTATATGTTAATGTATAACTGTATGTGAATTTATGAGTATATGTGTGAGTACATGTGAACGAGTTTAGTGATGTATTTTTTGAATACAAATTTTTTCAGATCATCTCAGACTTTCTCAAACTTGGAAATTCGATCATCATTTTTTCAATTAAGGAACAAATTATCTGGCCTCGAACATCCACAGGTGCACTAGCAAAAAAATGATTTGTGCAGGCGCCCCCGATTTACAGTGCTGGTGGTCCTGTTTGGCGACCGCAAACACAAAGGTCAGCCAGGGACGCCAGCCATGGGCCGCCTGCATAAATGCATTTGTGCATGCGGCCGTTTTAAGCAACAGCAAAGCAAAAATGATAGCCATTTGTGCTGGCGGCTACTTAAGACTGTCGCCTGCACAACTAGCTACAGTATTGACCATGTCCGTCCCCTTCTTCGTCCTCCCATTTCCACCATTTGAGGCCCGAGAGGAGCACGGGAAAACTCCAAAAACATCAAGTATAAGGGGAGGTTTTTTCTTGAATTCCATGTAGTAGGTGGCTCTCTAAGATGATTTCCTTCACTTTGTACCTTGTTTTCTTCACACTACCACAAAATAGATAATCATTGTCAGTTGCTTTAAAACCATTAGTGATAGGGTCTTCACTGCGGGCTGCTTCAAAACCGACACAACCGGCAGTGATTTTGGGGTCTAAGCATCCGGTTCGATTAAATCGCATTTTTCGACCTCGAATCAACTTCAAATGAACAAGTTTATCTCGAAAAGTACAATATGGATGTTCCTCGAACTCAAACTTGATCATCATGGATCTTCACTGCTTCCATGCCGTGGAAATATATAATCAGCCCCAACCTCGAATGCTTCTGCTGTTTCTTTCTCCATACCCTGGAAATCGGAGGCAGTTGACAAACATCTCAGTGGCGGCATGCTCTGATGATACTCCACAGGGAGACTAGGAGCCTATATTTGGACATCGGGAAGTCCCAAGGGGGGTCCATACTGCAGCATATAATTCCATACTTGCTACTAGCTAGAATCGGTGACCTGAAAGTACTACTTGCTTCAAAAAGTAGTAATGGACACAATTTTGAAGAAAAAAAAGAAGAGTGAAAAAAGACCTAGAAACAAATCACATGCAGAACTAGCTAGTAGGTACAATATGATCGCGACCAATGACTTGAGAGACCAAAAAAGAAGATCGTATCACAAAGGATGGCTTATGACAATGGGTAGGCAGAAGAAGCAGGGCCTTAACTTGTCGACCCTGCTCTTATCGAGCATACACCACTAGTACAAAAATAGGCCTACGGTTCCGGTATGTAACGGACTATAGTGCTGAAAAACAATCCGGGACTAAGGGCCCCATCCTTTTTGCTGGGTCTAACACTTGGGAACAAAGGCACCAACCGAGACTAAAGATTGTTTGTCCTAAACAAATTTCAAAAAAAAAATACAACTCGGGAAGAGGCGTGTATACACGCGGAAGTCACAACTCACATGATTTTTCACGCAACCGTCGTGTGATACATCCCAAATTCTCCACCCCTCAACCCTCAGCCGGCGTTCCCTGGGTGGAGAATTAGGGTTCAAGGAGTGAGGGAACGTCGGCTAGGGCCCACATCCGGGCAAGAAGAGGACTTTTCCTTCTAATTCCTGCTTTCCTTTCATTGATACATCTCCTCTCTTTATAGAGAGGCTTACTTAACCCCTAAGTAAAAGATCTAATCTTTCCAATCATATCTCTAAGTAACCCTAATGGTGGTGCTAAAGTTCGCGAGTTACGGTAGCAGCCAGCCTATTGGCCCAAAAGGACATAGCCCACCTCGTCTAACACTACCAGTGATCTATTTAAATTAAGAGAAACATACCAGTGATCTCTTTAGCATTAAAAATCAGATCCCATCTTAAATCATAATTACCTCGGATGATCAGGCGCGGTTCCATCAAGTGTGGACGTTGTATTGTTTATTCTCACCGGGTTCCTTTTGGTTGCTCTGAATGAATTAGGAAAAACCAAACACATAATCTGACATCAGTAAAAACAACGGCCCATGTCAAAACGACTCATGGATCCATCAGTAAAGCTGGAGTATAGGGTTAAGGATCCAAAAACGAAAAGGGCATAATTGGATACAGAAATAAATTAAATATCATGGATAAACAATGCAAGAATGAACTCCCCACACTAAATTGTTGAGGCTAATTAATACTCATGTACACGGCATGGAAATAATTATTTCCAGCAGAAAAAAGATCCATGTCATCATGTTTTGAAAGTCCATGAGTAAGCTGCTGAACTATTGTAGAATCTAAGGCTGAAAAGGCTATTTCAGTATTTAATACACATTAACACAAAAGATTTTTTTATTTGCTTGTCTAACTAAAATGACCATGGCAAGATAATTCGTATATGTCTCTTACATAACTGATGAAAGCTGATCAGCATAGAGAGGAACCAGCACGAGAACCCGGACTCACATGATGAGTTCTTCTGTAGATTGACAATACAATTATCGATGTATTGATTGGGGTGCTGGTGCACGTATATATAAGTACAAGGGCAGGCCTCTACCTCAACTATACAAGACTAGGAGGTGGGCCACAACTCCTATACACATGCAACACAAATACATACTCACCACCCCCCCCCCCCCCCCGCCGCAGTCGAAGCGTCGCCGGAGACACAGAGACTGGACCGAAACTCCTCGAAGACGGGAATTGGCAATCCCTTAGTCATCACATCAGCAAACTGCTGTGACGTCGGAACGTGGAGAACCTGAACACCGCCAAGGGCAACCTGCTCACGCACAAAGTGAATATCGAGCTCAATATTCTTCGTACGTCAATGGTGTACCGGGTTGGCGGAAAGGTAGACCGCGCTAACGTTATCGCAGTAGACGATACGCTTCACCAAGGTCCAATGGGAGTCACGCGGGGAGTGTATATGGAGGCACACCTGCTGAACAGCATACTGCAGGTCGGGGCGAGTCAGCGTCAGGTACTGCAAAGCACCGACAATGGAGCGATAGAACGCTGCATCGGACGCGAGAGACCCCTCCAGGGCAGAAACCTTCGCCTTCGTGTCGACGGGGGTGGGCGCCGGCCTGCAGTTAAGCATACCGGCGCGCTCCAGAAGCTCGTGAGCATACTTCTGCTGATGCAGGAAGAAGCCGTCGGCCCGACGGACCACCTCGATGCCGAGGAAATAGTGCAGAGGCCCCAAGTCCTTGAGGGCGAACTCATCACGAAGACGAGCCGTCACTCGCTGAAGGAGCTCGGGGGCGGACGCCGTGAGGATGATGTCGTCGACGTAGAGCAGCAAATATGCAGTGTCGGCTCCCTGATGATACACAAAGAGTGAAGCATCGGAGCGAGCGGACTGAAAGCCCAGAGACTGCAGGAAGGCTGCGATACGCTGGTACCAAGCCCTGGGCGCCTGCTTCAACCCGTAAAGAGAACGGGAGAGCAAGCACACGAAGTCCGGATGTGCAGCGTCGACGAAACCAGTGGGCTGCTCACAGAACACCTGCTCGTCAAGATGACCATGCAAGAAGGCGTTGGAGACATCCAGCTGGTGCACAGGCCACGCGCGCGAGACCGCCAACTGAAGAACCGTGCGGATCGTGCCCGGTTTAACAACCGGGGCGAAGGTGTCGGTGAAGTCCATGCCCGCGCGCTGCCGAAATCCACGGACCACCCACCGAGCCTTGTAGCGCTCGAGAGAACCATCCGGGCAAGTCTTGTGGCGAAACACCCACTTGCCAGAGATGACGTTGGCACGAGGGGGTCACGGAACAAGATGCCACGTGCGGTTGCGCTGCAGGGCGTCGAACTCCTCCTGCATCGCGGCTAGCCAGTGGGGATCCCGAAGGGCAGCGCGAGCGGAGGTGGGGATGGGTGACGGCGTCGAGGTCGAGGCAGCACACACGTACTCGTCGGAAGAGTAGCGCGTGCTCGGCCGAAGCACACCGGCTCGGGCGCGAGTGATCACGCCGACGGGCGAGATGGCACCGGTGGTGGCGGCGGGTGGCCCGCCTGCAGTGGCCGCGGAACCCGCGGCGGCAGCGGCCTCGGGCGAGGCGTCGGCGACCGGCGAGCCAGCGGCGGGGGTGACGACGGGCGAGGTGGTGGTCGAGCCCGTCGCCGGAGTGGCGGCGCCGGTCGGAGAGGCGGGCGGAGTGGCCGTCGTGGAAGGCTCAACCTCCAAGGAGGGAGCCGGAGACCCAGAGGCTCGGTCAGACTCAACCTCAGGCGAGGGAGTCGAGAACCCGGGCGGCGGCGGAAGACGCCGGGATGGTGGTGCGACCGGGGCCGCGACCGCACTGCACTCGAAGCAGGGGGCGGCGTCGTAGGAGCCGAGACCGGAGGAGCCTGAAAAAAAGGGAAAACCGTCTCGACAAAATACACATGCCTCGAGGTGTACACATGATGGGTGACAGGATCATAGCACCGGTAACCTTTGGTGTTAGGAGGATAGCCAAGAATGACGTAGGGAACGGAACGTGGTGCAAGTTTATGTGACGTGGTGGAGGCGGTGCTGGGATAACAGAGACACCCAAAGATGCGAAGACCGTCGTAGGATGGTGGTGTGCCAAAGAGAAGATGATGAGGGGCGTAGTTCCACCGGGGGCGACACGGACAGATGTTAACTAACAAGGTGGCGGTGGCGAGAGCGTCAGGCCAAAACCGAGTGGGCACATTAGAGTGGAAAATTAACGTGCGGACGCAGTCATTAAGAGTGCGGAGGATGCGCTCAGCGCGGCCGTTCTGCTGAGACGTGTAAGGACAAGTCAGACGAAAGATGGTTCCGTGAGAGGCAAGAAGGGTGCGAAGAGCGACGTTGTTAAACTCTTTTCCGTTGTCGGTTTGGAGTGCAAGAATCGGGCGACCGAACTGGGTGGTGACATAGGAATAAAAGGTGGTGAGTGTGGCTAAGGCATCGAATTTACGACAAAGAGGAAAAGTCCACACATAATGAGAATAGTCATCTAAAATCACCAAATAATATAGATAGCCCGTGTTACTTGCAACGGGAGACGTCCAAACATCACTATGAAGTAATTGAAACGGAAAAGTGGAAACAGTGGTAGACGCACTTAATGAAGACGAACGTGCTTGCCTAAGTGACAAGACTCACAAGTATGCTCGTCGAGCTGATTACATGAGAAAGAAAAACTCCTAAGAATTTGATGCAAAACGGCGGGGTTGGGATGACCCAAGCGAGCATGCCAAAGGTCGACTCCGGCGGCGAGGGCGACAGGTGTGGAAGTGGAGGCGCCGGCGTGCACGGGGTAAAGCTCATCGGGGCTGTCACATCGGTGAAGTACCATCCAGGTACGGGCGTCCTTCACAGAAAAACCAACACCGTCAAATTCAACAGTAAGTGGATTCTCACGAGTAAGACGACGAACGGAAACGAGATTAGTGACTAAGTCAGGTGAAACTAAGACATTAGACATGGTGATAGGAGTTGAATTAGAAGGAAAACTAGTGCTACCGATATGAGTGATAGGTAAAGAAGAACCGTTGCCAACGGTGATGCGAGTGGGTGTGTGAACGGGAGTGGAAGAGGATAGGTTACCGGGATGAGCTGTCATGTGCGCAGTGGCACCTGAGTCCATGTACCAGTCGCCTCCACCACCGTAGCCACTCGGCGAGGGCGCGGAGTGCAGGGCGGCGAGGAGGGCGGGATCCCACGGCGCAGGTACCTGTGACGGCGGCGGAGCTCCATAAGACGGCACCTGAGCAGGCGGGCCGTAACCACCGAGGGGCGGGGGCGCGAGAGGGGCGCCGTAGCCGGTGCCAGCCGGCTGGTACGGCACACCGAAGAACGCCTGGTGGCCCGCGGGGTGGGGGCCGAGGAGACCCGGAGCAGGAGCCCGCGGGACGGGCATGTGATAAGCATGCACGACGCCCGTCCACGGGTTCTGCCCGGCCGCCCACGGCGGGAGTGGCTGCTTGTGGCGTGGTGCTCCGCCGGCTCCCTGGGCTGGCTGCTGCTGCTGTTGACGACGGCCGCCGCCCCGCCGGTTGCGCCGGCCTCCGCCGCCTTGCGGCTGCTGAGGGGTCGCGGGTGGCACGGGCGGCAGCGGGTAGTACCCGGCGGGCGTAGGCGGAGCGGGTGGGCGGGGTGCGACCAGTGTAGCCGGGTCGCCGCGGGTGGTGCCGGCAGCAAGGGCGGTGTGCTGGACCCGCTGCTTCGCCTTCTTCATGCGGCGCTCCTCAAGCTTGCGGTAAGCGACGACATTCTGGAAGGTGGGCTGCGGCAGCAAGGTGAGATTGGACGCCGCGTTGTCGAAGTCCTCGTTGAGGCCAGCGGCGAGGGTGCTCAGCATGAGGTCATCGGAGACCTTGGCGCCGATGTCGCAAAGCTCATCGGCGAGCATCTTAAGCCTCATGCAATAGTCATCAATAGTGGAGTCGTCCTGGTGACAACCGAAGAACTCCTGCTGCAAGAAAACAACACTAGCACAAAAAAGCTTACCCGTGGCGCACCAAAATGGCTTACCCGTGGCGCAAGGGCCTGCGCCACGGATTGCCACGCCACGGGTAATTTTTAGCCGTGGCGCAGGGGTCCTGGTGCGCCACGCATAAAAAAATTAGCCGTGGCGCACCTTTTGCACACTGCGCCACGGGTAATGTGCGCCACGGATACGTCATTTCTTGCGCCACGGGTATGAATTCGTGAAACTAAAAAAAAAACGCCGCCGCGCAGGGGGCTCTGTACGTTCTGGTGCCGTCGTCGTTTTCGTCGCTTAGCCGTGGGGGCTTCATCCCAGTCGTCACGCCGACGAGCTCGTCCCTGCCGCCGCAGGGGGCGCCGCTCCGTCGTCTTCATTGCAGGGGGTCCTCGTTCCCGGTCGACGATGCCGGCGGACCACCACAGATGCGCAAGCGACGGCAGCTGAGGAGTGCTTCAGGGGGGCGCGGGGGGCTCCGGATCTTGTTGGTCGCGCGCATGGAGTAGCTCCGCACCGGCGGCCTTGTCCTCGCAGGGGCCGGCGCGGGCGCGGGGAGGTTCCTCCTCCGGTCGCCATGGCCGGCAGACCTACCAGCGGCTCCAGGGGGCCTTCACTTCTCCGACGAGGTGACTGCCGGGATTCCGGCACCTCCTACCTCATGCTCCAGTGCCGTCGGGGAGGATTCGTCAATGGATTCGTCCTCGACCGGCCGCCGCAGCCGGTGAGGATCCTGGTGCGCTTCCCGACCCGGCCGGCCTCAAATTCGTCCTTGTCCGCCGCCGGGGGCCTACAGCTTCGTCCGCACCGCGGCGGCTGCGGGGGAGGGTGGGCGCCAAGCAGGGGGCCTCGTGCCAGGGGGGCCACGAGCTCGCCGCCGGGGGCCTCCGTGGCAGTCCGCGTCGGGAGACCTCCGTCTACCTCCTGCACGACGCTTGGGGGCTCCGTCCCTGTGGTCGACCAGCACGGCGTCGGGGGATGCTGGCGCGGATCACGACTTCGCTTCGGAGCACGGCGCCGGTGGGCTTTGCATCTGTGCTTCGGCCGGAGAGGATAAGACTGCCTGTGTGTGTGGTTAGAGTAAGGATAAGGCTAGCTGTCACATACCCGCGTGTGTGTGGTTAGGACTCGATCTGAATTCTGAGGCAGGTGCAATACTCGTGGCGCAGTACAAACAGGTACGGCACAGTTATATTGCTACTCGTGACGCACAAAAGTTTAGTGTGCCACGGATAAGTTGGGTGCTCGGGGGGTGCATGGGAGCACAAAGCAGGAAACTTACCCATGGCGCACCAAAACCGTGGTGCGTCACGGCTAAGAGGTTACCCGTGGCGCACCAAAACCGTGGTGCACCACGACTAAGGAGGGTGCCCCTCTGTCAGCCCAGCCTGCACTTAGCCGTGGCGCACCACTATTTTGGTGCGCCACGGGTAATGGTCTACGCGTGTCATACCTATGTTTGCTGCGCCATGGCTATATACCCATGGCGCATCAAAATGGTGGTGCGCCATGGTGGTGCGCCACGGGCAAGGCGCTGAAGTTTGTTGTCGGTGAAGAGCGCGTTGATCTTGGTCCACACAGCGCAGGCGTCGTCGTCCTCGGTGACAACCGTATGGAAGATGTCCTTCGACACGGTTTGGAAGAACCACCGGATGAGCGTGGCCTCAATGGCAGACCACTCCGGATCGCCCTTCATGTAGTCGCCATCAACAGAGCCATCGATGTGCTCGGTGGGGTAGTACTCGCGGAAGACAAGGTTGAAGTAGGTCTTCCATGCGAAGTACGACGAGCTGGAGTTGTCGAGGCGGATGGGGACCTTGGCCTCAATATTGAGGTCACGGATAGCCGCAGCAGAGGGCTTGGGTCCGGCGAAAGGGTTGGACGAACGGGGGGAGGAGGATCCGGAGGAGTCCATCGGTGCGGCGGCGGGGTGGGTTGGCGCGGGTCGGTAGGGTTAGGGTTTTGGGGGAAGAGGCAGTGGCGCGGCAAGAGGCGACTGCGGCAGGGAGGGCGTAGTGGCGAGCGGCGCGACAGGAGGGGCGACTGCGGAGAGGGGAGGGGGAGGGACGCAGCGGCGATCGGGAGTGGCGGCTGCGGGGTTCGGCGCGATCAGGAGCGGCGGCGCGAGAGGACGAGGCGCGGAGGCTGCGGGGATCGGCCTGAGGGTAGCGGAAGCGGCGGCACTACCAGCGGCGGCGGAGGGAGGAGGGGAGTGGTGCGGCGGCGGCTGGGTGCGGTGGTGGTGAGGGGTGGCGGCGGCGCGAGAGGAGGCGCGAGAGGAGGCGCGGTGCGGCGGCGGCTACCCTAGGACCTAAAAGGATGATACCATGTAGATTGACAATACAATCATCGATGTATTGATTGGGTGCTGGTGTACGTATATATATTACAAGAGCAGGCCTCTACCTCTACTATACAAGACTAGGAGGTGGGCCACAACTCCAATACACATGCAACACAAATACATATTCAACATCTCCCACGGCAGATTGACAACAATAACTTGTGACCAAGCTGAGTAGAACTCAACACGGTGGAGTTCCTCGCCGGCGCCGGCGGAGCGCGAGGATTCGAGTGACCGAGGGCAAGATCAACACTAAGTTCTAGCGCTGGTGACCTCTTGTGGTATAGCAATGCGTCGACAAGGTGAGGAACCGCGGCGACGGAAAGGTGTGGCGGGTGCGGCTGCACGGGGACGGAACGGCGGGGCAGCGGGTGGTGGCCGGGAGCTATAGATTGCAAATCTAGATTATAATTAAATAGCTAGGCTCTTTGGATCCTTGGATTATAAGTTGGTTTGTGGGTTAATCTCAAAATAGAAGGACGGAGAGAGATAATAAATTATTAGACCAGTCTTAGTGGAGGTTCTCAATAAAGGTTTTATAAGGATTAAAAAGCATACCACGTCAATAACTTTGTTGACATGGCAATATCGTGAAGAGAGGAGGGAGAGTTTCATCATATGTGAGAGGAGGTTAATTTCCTCCCACATGAAACCTAGCAGTTACTAAGCTCTTAGTCTTGGTATTTGTGCAATGAAAGTGTGCATTGAGACTGGTCTTAGGGCACGTTCAACCCAACCCATAGATGGAGGGTCATCTGTAAGAGTCTCAAATGTAGCATACAGACAACCGAATTTACAGGTTGTACAACCCAAAGATAAGATTATCTGCAAAATGTTTAATAATTTGCAGAGTAAATGGCAGTCCGGTTTTTGACAAAACCAATCAACGCGCGGGGCACGTGAGGGCGAGGACAACCTGATGTTTTGCGGAAACCCCCTTCTATTTTGTTACAGAGAGGAAATTGCATATTACATCATATGTTGGGACAAAAATTACACATAACAACAACCACGTTTTTTTTTCTAGTGGGTGCACAGTCAGCACATACATGGTATCCATCGGGGGCACTGACTGATTGATTCGTTTTTATTTTTGGCTTCACAGGAGACCACTGAGTGTCGGCAAATCAACAGCTGGAAGAAGAACGGGTGAATAGCTCCTGTGCGACGTTTTTCATCGCTATTGGATTTGAAGCGACGTTTTTCCTGGAAATAGCTCGCATGCGACGCTGTTTTGGTTGGAAATAGCTCAGGGCCACAATAGCCATATAACGGCCGTTAAGGACACAGTTAGATTAGATGAGACAGTTGATTAAAACATGATGGTCCTAATTAGTATCAGGTGCTAACCCAGACAAACCAACCGCTTTCCCACCCAGCGCGCGCGTGACCTTCTCTAGCGGCGGCGGCGGCGGAGCTCACCTTTCCTTCTCGACGGCGGCGGTAGCGGAACTTTTTCAGAGGGCGGCGGCGCTTCCGTTCTACGGCGGACGTGGTGAGTGCCATTCGAGCGCTTCCGACCGATCGCGCGCGTGACATTCTCTGTCGGCACCCGCGGCGGCGGGGAAACGTTCTCGACGGCGGGGGCGGCAGCGGAACTTTTTCAGAGGGCAGCGGCGCTTTCATTCTACGGCGGACGTGGTGAGTGCCATTGGAAACCCTAATTCCTCTCCCATCATTCTCACATTAGATCTGAGGGCGCCCTTTTGAGCGTAGATTGTGGACGGCGGCGAGATGGAACCGGGAGAGGGGACAAGTAATGGGTAATTTCCCGAGGCTTGAACTTAATTTCAATTCTATTTGCTTACTACCTCGACTTCTAGCTCACCTTGGTCGCCAAAAAACAGGGGACATGGTAAATTCAAATTTTCGATCAAATTCTTTCCCTCCAAGGCAGTGTTGCTTGATGGCAGCATGCGGATGATTGAGAGAGACACGATGGTTGAATGGGATATACCTTTTGAAGAATTTGATCCCCAAGACCTAGAATTGAAGGAAGAGGAGGCCGTGAGGAATGTGGTGGAAAAAATTGGGGAGAGTGTGATTTGGGGGCCAGAACAAGAAGTTTCTTTGTTACGGTTCGATGATTAGAAACAGGAGTATGTTAGGATTGAGACAGGGGAAGAAATGGTAGAAGAAATCGATCGGCGAGACGGCTGGACAAGCAAAAGTGTTCTTTTTTTGGCAGAGCTCGTAGCTCTGAACCCTGCATCTAGGGTTGGATATGTGGCATCGAAGTTGGCTTGCCAGATTGTTGAGGATGATTGGTCTGCACAAAGGCAGATAGGGCCTTTAGTTACTGAATTGGCAGTGTTAAGAGCGGAGGCAGATGCAGAAGAGGCAGTTGATAATGTTGAGGAGGTTGTATGTATCGATTGGAATACAGTTGAGATTAATGAACCGACAGATTTGGTCATTGATCCAATGTCTGACATTGAAATGGCATCTATGTTTGGTATTCCTGTAGATGAGCAAGACAAGGAAAAGGAGAAAGAAGATTCTGCAGATGATGGTAACAGACGGTCAAGGACTGCAAATACAGATGCTAATGCTGATTTTGAAATAGATTCAGAGTTGATGCAGAATGCTGCAGTTGATGTGGATGATGGCCATGATGAAGAGCTTGTATGTGTTTATGACAAAGAAAATCCAGTTATTGAAGTAGGTAAATTGTTTCCAAGCATGGATGAGTTTAGGATGTGTTTCAGGACTTATGCAATCAAACATGAGTTTGAAACCAAGACTTTGTGGACAGATACAAAGAAATTCTATGCCAAGTGCAAAGGTTTTGATGGTGGTGCCATGCCATGCAAGTGGTATATATATCAGCTAGACGTCAACCTGATGGAAGGACAGTAAGAGTGAATCAAATTCCAAAAGTACATACTTGTATGACAACTTCATAACAAGTTACAAAAATGACATCCCAACTTTGGGTGGCAGAAAAAATTACTCCTATTTTATCCAAGAAACCAAACACGACTGCAAAGAAACTGAAAGTAGACCTGGAAAAGGATTACCCAATCCAGCTGCAATATACGACAGTGTGGAAGGCAAAGCAAAGAGTAATGAAAAGATTATTTGGTGATTGGGCAAATAGCTTTAGAATGCTTTATAACTTCAAGGCAGAAGTGGATAAAAGGTGTCCAGGCAGTGTTGTTGAGATAGATACTGAGGTGACACCAGATGGGAAAGTGTTCTTCTCCAAATTCTTCATGGCTTTAAAGCCTTGCATTGATGGCTTCAAAGCAGGATGTCGTCCATATTTGAGTATAGATTCATCATTTTTGACTGGCAAGTGGAATGGTCAACTTGCAGCTTGCAATGCTCTCGATGAACACAATTGGACGTACCCTGTAGCTATTGGCTTGTTTCAGTCTGAGTCAGAAGCTTCATGGACATGGTTCATGCAGAAGTTGAAAAGTAGCATTGGTCCAGTGTTCCCTTTGGCAATCCACACTGACGCATGTAAAGGGCTAGAAAATGCAGTGAAGAATATTTTCCCACATTGTGAGCAGAGGGAGTGCTTTGGTCATATGTGGATGAATGTGATAAAAAAATTCAGAGGAGATGCATTTGGCCGCTTGTGGCCAGCAGCAAGAGCATACAAGGTTAGTGCTTGGGAGTATCATATGAATAAGATAAAAGAAGCAAGCACTGAGTTTGGCCCTTGGATGGACACATACCATTCTCTTTTGTGGTACAGGTCAGGATTTAACACTGCCATCAAGTGTGATCATATCAACAACAATTTGGCAGAAAGTTTTAACAACAAGATAAAGGATTTCAAGGACTTGCCTGTCCATGACATGGTTGACCAAATTAGGATCATGATCATGAAGTGGTGGGAATTGAGAGCAAAGATTGGTGATAAGCTGCAAGGACAGGATAAACTGCCTGCTGTGGTGCAGTAGGTAGTCAACAGGAGCAGAGGGCTTGCACATTTGTTAGTTGTGAAATCCTCATTGCATTCTGGTGAAGTTAAAGATACAAAGACTACCAGAAGGCATGTTGTTGACACTGAAAAGAAAGAGTGCAGCTGCCTTGAGTGGCAACACACTGGAAAACCTTGTGAACATGCCATCATTTTCTTGGCATCCAAACCCAAGCAAAATATGCACCCATATTTGCATGAATATTACTCAGTTGAAAAATTCAGAGCTGCATATGCACATCCAATTCCACCACTTACAGATCAGTCTCAGTGGCCTGAACTGGACATAGAATTCTCCTTGTGCGCTCCTTTGACGAGAAGGAAGGCTGGCAGGCCGAAACAGAGTAGATTCAAGCCTTGGTTTGAAAAAGGTGGGAGCAGTAAGAAGGGGAAGAAAGACGCCAAGCCAAAGAGGCCCCAAAAAGGTAACAAAAATAGATGCAAGCGTTGTGAAGAACTTGGACACCGAGCTGGATCCATCAAGTGTAGATACACCGATCCAAAGGTGACTGTCAGGAAGAAACGTGTGTTTCAGCCCCTTGAAACTGAACCTCTTTGTCCAGCCAAAAGGCCAGAATTGGAGGGTGTAGAAAGAAGAGGAGTGTGCAGACTGTGTTCGGCTCTGTCGATGTTGCAGTGCCTGTGCAACCTGGAGATGTGCAACCTGAATCTATTTTGGAGGAAGTTGAAGCTGTTCTGGACCAAGTTGAAACTGAAGTTGTTCTGGAAACTGAAGCTGAAGCTGTTCTGGAAACTGAAGCTGAAACTGAAGCTGAAGCTGTTCTGGAAACTGAAGCTGAAACTGAAGCTGAAGCTGTTCTGGAAGCTGAAACTGAAGATGTGGAAACTGAAGCAGCTTTGGATCAAGTTTTCCAGCTTGAAATTCCCCCTCGAAGGCCTAGTGAAGGAGATTCAAAGAAAACAAGGAGCATGAATGATCTTCTTGATATAGAAGCAAAAGCAAGCCGAAGCCGAAGAAGAAGAAATCAAATGCTAAGAAAAATTGATGTATTGCTACTCGAATTTGATTCTTGAACACTTGTGTGATTTGTAATAATGCTACTTTGATTCGTGAAAACTTGTGTGATTTGTAATAATGCTAAACTAGAATTTGAGTTTGAAATTCAAATATTTGCCAAAATTCAAATATTTGCCGAAATTCAAATTCAAACAGAGAGCTTGAATGTATATATAAGACCCAATAGGTAGTATGTGACATTATAAGACAATGTGCACTGGTTTTCCATTTTTTTGATTTTTTTTGAATTTTTGTTGCTCATTTCAAATTCGGTCAAACCAAAATGAACCTTTAGTGGGGTTTTGGACAACTTCATTCCCAAAACCTTAAACCACTTGTCTTCAACCTTGACTTCATATGGCAGAGTTCTGCCGATATCACATCTTATGCACGAACAGAGAGCTTGAATGTATACATAACTTTTTTATAAGACCCAATAGGTAGTATGTGACATTATAAGACAATGTGCACTGGTTTTCCATTTTTTTGATTTTTTTTGAATTTTGTTGCTCATTTCAAATTCGGTCAAACCCTTAGTTTGACCGGCATTTAAACAAGTTCTACACACAAAAATGGAAAAGTAAGCCTGGATCCTTCTTAGTCACACCAAAATGAACCTTTGGTGGGGTTTTGGACAACTTCATTCCCAAAACCTTAAACCACTTGTCTTCAACCTTGACTTCATATGGCAGAGTTCTGCCGATATCACATCTTATGCACGAACAGAGAGCTTGAATGTATACATAACTTTTTTATAAGACCCAATAGGTAGTATGTGACATTATAAGACAATGTGCACTGGTTTTCCATTTTTTTGATTTTTTTTGAATTTTTGTTGTTCATTTCAAATTCGGTCAAACCCTTAGTTTGACCGGCATTTAAACAAGTTCTACACACAAAAATGGAAAAGTAAGCCTGGATCCTTCTTAGTCACACCAAAATGAACCTTTAGTGGGGTTTTGGACAACTTCATTCCCAAAACCTTAAACCACTTGTCTTCAACCTTGACTTCATATGACAGAGTTCTGCCGATATCACATCTTATGCATGAACAGAGAGCTTGAATGTATACATAACTTTTTTATAAGACCCAATAGGTAGTATGTGACATTATAAGACAATGTGCACTGGTTTTCCATTTTTTTGAATTTTTTTTGAATTTTTGTTGTTCATTTCAAATTCGGTCAAACCCTTAGTTTGACCGGCATTTAAACAAGTTCTACACACAAAAATGGAAAAGTAAGCTTGGATCCTTCTTAGTCACACCAAAATGAACCTTTGGTGGGGTTTTGGACAACTTCATTCCCAAAACCTTAAACCACTTGTCTTCAACCTTGACTTCATATGGCAGAGTTCTGCCGATATCACATCTTATGCATGAACAGAGAGCTTGAATGTATACATAACTTTTTTATAAGACCCAATAGGTAGTATGTGACATTATAAGACAATGTGCACTGGTTTTCCATTTTTTTGATTTTTGTTGAATTTTTGTTGCTCATTTCAAATTCGGTCAAACCCTTAGTTTGACCGGCATTTAAACAAGTTCTACACACAAAAATGGAAAAGTAAGACTGGATCCTTCTTAGTCACACCAAAATGAACCTTTGGTGGGGTTTTGGACAACTTCATTCCCAAAACCTTAAACCACTTGTCTTCAACCTTGACTTCATATGGCAGAGTTCTGCCGATATCACATCTTATGCATGAACACAGAGCTTGAATGTATATATAACATTTTTATAAGACCCAATAGGTAGTATGTGACATTATAAGACAATGTGCACTGGTTTTCCATTTTTTTGAATTTTTGTTGCTCATTTCAAATTCGGTCAAACCCTTAGTTTGACCGGCATTTAAACAAGTTCTACACACAAAAATGGAAAAGTAAGCCTGGATCCTTCTTAGTCACACCAAAATGAACCTTTAGTGGGGTTTTGGACAACTTCATTCCCAAAACCTTAAACCACTTGTCTTCAACCTTCACTTCATATGGCAAAGTTCTGCCGATATCACATCTTATGCATGAACAGAGAGCTTGAATGTATACATAACTTTTTTATAAGACCCAATAGGTAGTATGTGACATTATAAGACAATGTGCACTGGTTTTCCATTTTTTTGATTTTTTTTGAATTTTTGTTGCTCATTTCAAATTCAGTCAAACCCTTAGTTTGACCGGCATTTAAACAAGTTCTACACACAAAAATGGAAAAGTAAGCCTGGATCCTTCTTAGTCACACCAAAATGAACCTTTAGTGGGGTTTTGGACAACTTCATTCCCAAAACCTTTCTATCAACATGTTAGAAATGGCCTCCAAAGCTAGGGGAAACGACCCCATTTCTATCAACTTTTTTTTCCGACCTTGTCCAAATCACCTAGATATTATTCCTTACCTTGTGTTCGACATTAGAAGACAATGTGCGGAGGTTTTTCATTGTTTTGATTTTTTTTGAATTTCTGTCGCTGAAGACAATCTCGCTGTACACGCACCGTCGATCTACGCTTGCAATGAACTTCAGCCGTCCGATTGTTCTTGTAGAAGGAATCTTAGGCCAGGCTCTGGGCGATCCGTGGGAGGGCTGGTTCCGCTAGCTGATTGGCTAGCCTTTTTTTTCAGAGCGTGAGAGAGGATAAGGATGCGATGCGTGGCACGGGCGCATGCAAGCGCGCGCTGCCGCAGGCCTCGACCACGTCGCAGCCTAGCTATTAATTTTTTTGCAGCGTCGCATCCTAGCTATTCACGTTCAAGCATGGACACAGATGTGAATAGTCTATAGATTTCTCTTTTTTGAATTCGGGAACTATTCACATCTGAGTTTCTCTTTTTTGTTTCTCGATGTATATTCCGTATTTTGAGCTGAAATTTTATGGGGTCACGCAAATATGTGCTGTGAACATGCATGATTTTTTCCAGATTTTTTCGCAATGTTTAAATTTGAATTTAGCCCGCATGTCACCGTGTGACATGCAAAAGTGCATGTCACTGGATCTGTGTCCTTCAAGCGTCGCACGGAGCATTACTGCACGCGTTGGTCCGTTGCGTTAGACTTTGGACTTGCGTTAATGCACGCATGCAGGGTCACGTCGCACGTACTATGAACGTAATTTTTTCTACGCTTTCAGACGGCATGTCTTTCACACTGCCTCCTCCTCCCTCATCCACCCCAATTAATACGCACGTCTCATCGCAGTCTTTAAATGGAGCCTATCCAACCCATTGCCTCCTCTCATCCCTCTCCAGCCCCATTGCCTCCTCCTCCCTCTAGCAACATGGACAGCCCAATCTCTCTCCCTTCCAGCCCGAGCCCTACAGCGACGAGGACAACCACCCACAGCCGCTTGGCTGGTGGGAGGCGCCGCCGAGGGATCCTCCGAGGCGTCGGCGTCCCAAAAAACGCCGGCGGTCCATCTTCGTGGAGGGCCCCTTCGTCCACAACCCCACTCCCGACGACGTCGCGAAGATGAACAACCGCTCCGAGAAGGCCCTCCAACACCGTCTAGCCTTCCTGGAGATGCAGGAGAGGGAGGAACTTGCCGCCGAGGAGAGGAAGGAGGCGGCCGCCGAGGAGAGGAAGGCGGCGGCCGCCGAGGAGAAGAAGTGGTACCCCATCCGGGAGGACAGGGCCACGAAGCGGCTCCGGGAGGAGAATCTCCAGGCCTTGTCCGACACCGAGAGGGCGGCCAGGGCAGCGGAGTGGAGGAAGGCCGCCGGCGGCCACTAGGTTACGGCCCGCAGACGAAGGGGCGCCAACGGGTAGCGGTTAGGGTTTAGGGCCCTTTATATTTAGGGCTATGAAATGTAATTTTTCTTTTTTTAGTTTAATATATGTAACGTGTAATGTGGGTCGGGCCACTATATATATATATATATGTATGTGGATGCAGTTATGGATAATATATGTTATGGATGCCAATGTTTTCTTTGACTCCTTAATGTCCTCAACAAATTCATTTGAATTTTGGGGTAATTTTCAGCAATAGCCAACATACTCTTCTCCCGTCGCTGTGTGTTAACCGCTGGACCGTCGCTGGTCTTGACGCGTGACCTGCAGTCCAACTGACTAGTGGGGCCCCGCGTCCCATCGATGTTGTCACGTCAAAACCCAGCACCGCCCCTCTGCCTGGACTGTGCACGTGTCAATGGTGAAAGAAAAGGGACAAATCTCAACCAAGCGTGGGAATTCAAACCATGGCCCTTGATAATGCTAGCATGCCTTAAAATGTCTTACAAAAATGAACAGAGTGAGTAAACAAACTAAAATGCTGAAAAATGATAAGTAAATAATAAAAAGAAGAGAGGACATAGGGAGAGGGAGACGCATACTATTTTATTGGGCCCAACAAGACGTTTAGGCCTGGAGTGTGCACGTTTTTTTTTTTTGCCGAAAGATCACATCTTTTGACATTGGGCCTGGCTAGGTTTTACTTGGGCCTGGCCTTTTCGCCTATCCGTTGTAGTTTTTTTTTCTACAAAAGAACGGAACATTTCACACACATTTCTAACGTTTTACAAATTTAACCAAACTA
The DNA here is from genome assembly GCA_012064385.1 of Puccinellia tenuiflora. Taxonomy (NCBI): domain Eukaryota; kingdom Viridiplantae; phylum Streptophyta; class Magnoliopsida; order Poales; family Poaceae; genus Puccinellia; species Puccinellia tenuiflora. The sequence goes on from QRDG01000350.1 coordinate 218,474, forward strand.
AATAAATGTTGGATTTGTGATGCATATCTGCCAAGTCTTAGCCATACACAAATGGCCCGAGCTAACTGCTACACTAATTACATTGTTACAATGACCAAGGATCAGCAAATAGACAACACACATTTGCAACATTTTGGAATTGGAACAAACCAAATGAATTTGCATCTGTCATGCATTACTTCCAAGTCTTAGCCATACAGAAATTGTCCAAACTAACTGCAACACTAGTTACATTGTTTAGTGACTAATGATCAGCAAATAAATAACACCAAGAGAAATTGCACATAAATAAAAAACTACAGACATCAGATTGTCCTGCTTCTTCAGATCGACAAGCTTCTTTAGGTGCTTGTTCATCTTCTTCATCTCCTTCACTTCCGCCGCAACCCCGGCCGCTTTCCCCACCGGAGCAACCACCGTGGCTGATCCCCACTGCTCGGCCGACGGCGGCGAATTGACCTCCAGGAAGGCGCCCTCCAGTTCAATCCTATTGATGTACTCATCAAGCCACTCGAAATGGTGGCATTTCCGCAGATCCGGCTGAAAACAGAGCAAAATTTCCCCAAATCGGATGAAACCCTAATTACCAAATCGGATGAAAACCACAAAATTGATGAAAATAAAATGAAATTGGTAGAGGGGAAACTAAGATCTCACCTTCCCTGGCTCTGGTTTGCTCTCGCATTTCACAAACTCGCGCCCGGCGTTGCCTTTCTCATCGCTCACGGTGGTCAGGCGCTTCAGGGGCGCCGTCCGTGGGCAGTCAGGGCACCATCCCAGCGGCACTGGACCACAACGCGGCCACCGGCAGGTTGAAGCGGAGGTCGACATCACCGCCGGCGTTGCAGCGCTTAGAGGATCGCCGGAGAAGAAGTGGGGTAGGAACGGGCGGATGCTCTGTACTGCAACGGTCGAATGAACGCTGGCTCCGGTGCGGGGACGAGATCATCTCTCTTGATGCAGCTACGTGTTCTGGGTCCCACGACGTGAGGTGGACAAGCAGTGGGTCCCACGATCTGACGTGGATAAGTTTTGGGTCCCGCTCAGCCCATGTAGTTTGAATTGATAAGCTGTCTACTGATGTTTAAGAGAAGTGTCGCATTGCAGCTATAAGCCTCCCGTCAGACGTCGCATGCTAGCTATTTCCAGCAACAACGTCGCATGCTAGCTATTTCCTTGGAAAAACGTCGCACAGGAGCTATTCACCCAAGAAGAACAGGGCGTTGTTGCTCAGACTAGATCTGCGGGAAATGGATGTCAAGGACGTCGCGCCTCTCCCCTGCCACCACCACCCTCGCCGGCCCTGTGGCGCTAGTGCCTGCACCTGTTTCGCTGGCTCGCAGACGGCCGCCTCCAGTCCTAGATTAGTCCAACAGAGACGAGCAGGGGAGGTGAGCTGAGCAACGTCGTGCCCGACGCCGGCCGGCAGTCGCTGCAGCTCGGCCTGTCCGTCGGCGCGACGGAGCTCCTATTCGGCGAGGGTGCACGCTTGGCCTCACTTCCGGCGAGGTCCCGCCGGTGGGCGGTTGCCTCGTGCCGCCCGTTCGGTGACGGCAAGTCCGGCTCGAGGGGACGACTCCGTGTTGGCCATGTAGCTCACACCGTGGTACGTCTTGCCGCAGGCTTGTCGGCGCTGAGGGAGACACTGAGCATCGCCACGGTCAGGGGGCTTACTGGGAGTGGCGGTGTTGCGGCGACCGGCGGCTCTTGCTCGACCGAGGTGCGCCGCCGTACGTTCTCGCTAGCGAGTATTTGCCGGTCTCGTCGAGGCCACGACGTCCCTCTCCGGCCGCTCCGCACAGTCGTCGAGGCCACGACGGCCATCTCCGGTCTCTTCACCAGAACACCTCGCCTCCTTGCCGCCAGCTCGCCGTCCGCGACATCCTCGTCGTAGCTGCTGCTCCCGCGTGGAGGACGCACCTCGGCTCCGCCGCAAGCACGACAACGGGGAGCGCAGGTCGCCGTCTCTCGTCGTCGCCCGCTAGCGGTCAGGGCACCCCTCTTGCTCGGAGGCGCCCGGGAGGCTGTTAGGTTTCGCCCAAGGATCGAATGCACGATCTCACGACAAAACAAACTCGCCGGAACTTTGATCACAAACGGAACCGCAAGGACACGAATTCCTTTATCCGTGGTAAGGCTGACGCTAACGCAAACGGCAGGACCAGAGTACGCACACGAACGCAGCAACACAAAAAGATCGCCAGAGGCATGTGTCGTGCCTCGTAATATTCTCTATTGCTTTTCGTTTTTCTGGTACAGATTACAACGCACTGGTGCACATATATATAGGTCCAAGACCTGACTATCTAGCTGACTCGTAGTAGGACACCAAACCGACCTTGAACCAAATATTCCTATTCTACTCCAACTAATACTAGTTGGACACGGACACATATGGCATGCAAGCCATAAGACCCACCAACATGAAAACTTTTCTAAGCTAATCACGTGACAACCACAATGTTTGGATCACCCAACAATCATCCCCTAATCCAAACTTTCGACTCGTAGATTCTGACCGACATATCTCTGGATTACCAGCCCACGCCGTCGCATCTTAGCGTGCCACATGCAGACTAAACGCATAGTCACATGCAGGTAACTCATCTTGACCGGTCCGAATCCATCTTCATGTTGGCCTTCATCTTCTCATCGAGACACTCTAATGACTCTAACACTAGAGAAAAAACACGACTCTTAACCTTCTTTTTTACTACTGCTTCATCATCAGAACATCCTCGGGTCATCATCATCATCGCAAACACCTAGATGAAGCATCCCGTCCTCCTTCTTCCGTTCCTTCGACGGATTAGTACACTCTCGGGAGAAGTGCCCCATCTCCTGACAATTTTAACAATGAACTTTTGATATGTCAAACTTGAAATACTTTTGCTTATCTTTGCCTTTGGTACATAAGAACATCAGGTGCTCTTCTTCCTTATCGCGTTCACGTCCCTTCAACGTCAACTCATAGGTTTTCAGTCTCCCGATCACCTCCATCACCGACATCTGCGCCACATCACCCCACTGCTCAATAGTGCCAACGATCGTAGGAATTTATCGGGAACAGCCTGTAGTAATTTCTCCATAACCGTGATGTCCTCTATCTTTGATCCGAGAGCTCGCATCTCATTAACCATGGAGGTTAGCTTTAACGCAAACTCGCCAACCCCTTCAGATCCTTTCATGCTCAACAATCAAATTGCCTCCTGAGAGCTTGAACACGGGCCTTCTTGACACGGTCATCACCAGCGTGCATCTCCTTAACAGCGTCCCAAGCTTCCTTTGCTGTACCTTTCTCTGATATCGTCATAAAACAGCATCGGGCACAGCTTGGGCTATGACGGCGAAGGCCTCTTCATCCTTTGTCTCATCAATCGTTGGGTTGCCTTCTATTGCCGTCCAGACTCTCTGTGCACGCATGAAAACCTTCATCTTCGCGGCCCACACTCCGTAATTGTCGCCTTCAAGCATGGGGTACCGGATGTTCACGTTAGCATGTCTTTTACTTGAATTCGACATGATCCTCTTCCTCGATTTTCCTTCGTCCGTGACGCACTTGACGGCGACGAAGAATCCTCGGACTCCACCGTGACACAACTTGACGGCGAAGCCTCCACACCGCAGCTCTGATACCAATTGTTAGGATTCGCCCAAGGATCGAACGCACAATCTCACGACAAAACAAACTCGCCAGAACTTTGATCACGAACAGAACCTTGAAAGAAATGAGCTTTTTTCTCCGCCCGCAAGGACACGAATTCCTTTATCCGTCGTGAGGCTGACGCTAACGCAAACGCCAGGACCAGAGTACGCACACGAACGCAGCAACACAAAAAGATCGCCAGAGGCACGTGTCGTGCCTCGTAATATTCTCTATTGCTTTTCGTTTTTCTGGTACAGATTACAACGCACTGGTGCACATATATATAGGTCCAAGACCTGACTATCTAGCTGACTCGTACTAGGACACCAAACCGACCTTGAACCAAATATTCCTATTCTACTCCAACTAATACTAGTAGGACACGGACACATATGGCATGCAAGCCATAAGACCCACCGACATGAAAACTTTTCTAAGCTAATTACGTGGCAACCGAACAGGACAATGTTTGGATTACCCAACAGAGGCTTCGTGTGGCGGACGCCGAGAGATCTGTGCTGGAGTAGAACGAACTGGCACCGGGGGGCGCTTCGTCTCGGCAGCGGGGCCTCAGGCCACTTCGAGATCGGCCCAGGGGACTTCGCCTAGTAGTCACGCCGGAGACTACGCCGATGAGCGCCGTCCATAGCCTGCGAGGTCAACACGTACGAGGGAAAAGGAATAAAGATGCCACCCTGACAGTAAATGCCCTTTTACATAACAGTCCTTATAATATTGAAGTAGGGTCTTAACTGCAACAAAAGTTGTTCCATCCACCTCACGTGCCTTGCGCGTGACTGGTTTTTGTAAAAAACCAGATAACAGACCGGGTAGTGACCACGGGTGCACACATTCGACAAGTTGTATGACCAATTAGTTCGTTTTGCATGGGAGGAGGAGAGATCTGCTGAGGATACTTCTTTTAATGTGGTGCAATCTAGGTCCTCTAAAAGGAACAATAATAGGAAAAATGTGGTGGTATATAGACCTTCTACGAGAAGTCGGAAGAATGCTAGTATCTCTCCCCTGGATCCTGGGAGGAATACTAGAAAAAGAAATAAACCTAATAGATTTAAATGAAAGGGCCTTTGGAATTTAAGGGGATAAGGAAGAAAGGCATTTCTTCTTGTCTCACTGATCTTATTAAGATGCATGCGTTGGATTTTATTGGACTTCAGGAAACTATGAAGCAAGATGTTTCAGATAGTTTCCTTAGCAAATTTGATCCCAATAACTTTTTTCTGGAAGTGGGTGCCTTCTAATGGTAAGTCTGCCGGTATTCTGTGTGGAGTGAGGCAAGAATCCTTGGAGGTTTCAGCTGTCAAAGTTGGTAAATATATGGTACAGTTTAACCTGTGGGATAAAATGAAAAAAATGCAGATGGACTCTGATTACTGTTTACGGCTCAGCTCATGAGGAGCAGAAAGAGGATTTCCTGGCGGAATTAGCTTCCTCTTGTAATGCCATAACTGAACCCTATATTGTGGGAGGGGATTTTAATATCCTACGATACTGTGGTGAGAAGAATAAACATACTTCTCTACCTCACTCCTCGGATATTTTCAACTCTATCATTCATACCCTAAACTTAAGAGAAATTTACATGACAGGTGGTTGTATACCTGGTGTAATAATCATGCTGATCCTACCCTAGAAAAATTAGACAGGGTGTTGATGTCTCATGCTTGGGAGGACTTGTTTCCTTTAGACCAGGTGAGGAAAATCGTAAGAGAAATCTCTGATCACAACATTCTCTTATGGATTCAGGTTGTGATAGTGTGGTGCATAGAAAAGGATTCAGATTTGATGTCAGTTGGTTCAACAATGAAAATTTTCTCCCTGCTATGGAGAAAATTTGGGAGAAACATGCATGTTCACAAAAATAATCCTATCGATATTCTAAATATCAAGCTGAAAAGGTTTAAAAAATATTTCAAGGGTTGGGGGCCTAACATTTTGGAACTAATAATAAAAAGAAAGTTTCTCTTCGAGAGGAACTTGATATCCTAGAAAATCTGGAAGAGATGCAAGACTTGTCTCCTAGCCAGCTAACTAGGAAAAATGAGATTCAGACCATTTTACTTTATCTTTGTGAGGAGGAGGAAAGTTATTGGCACCAAAGGTCAAATGAAAGGTGGCTGCTAAACGGGGATAACAACACGGCCTTTTTCCATAGAGTAGCTAATGGAAGAAGGAGAAAACACTTTATGCAACAGCTAAATCACAATGAGCTGGTGATAGAAGGGACTGCTAATTTGTTAAAGCATGCTACAGAATATTATAAAGAATTATTTGGCCTGGCTCCTGCTAATATTTTTTCCATTGCGGCAGACCTATGGGGTGATCATGAGAAGATAGATACCCCAGACAATATTATGTTGACTAAACCGTTCACTGTTCAGGAAGTAAAATCTGCGCTTTTTGCTATGAAAACTAATAAGGCTCCTGGTCCTGATAACATTCCTATTGAGTTCTTTCAACATTGTGGGACATTGTTATGCTGATGTTATGTGCCTTTTTGATAATTTTTATGCTGGTAATCTTGATGTTCAAAGTTTGAATTATGGTATAATCACTTTGTTGCCAAAACTTGCCGAGGCCAATAAAATTCAACAGTTCAGGCCTATTTGCCTGTTAAGATGTATTTATAAACTCATAACTAAAACCTTGTGCATTAGATTGGATCCTTATGCTCACAAGCTGTTTAGTGTACAACAGAATGCTTTCATAAAGAAACGAAACATTATGGATGGCATTATGTCTTTGCATGAATTAATGCATCATACTCATGTTAAAAAGCATGTAGGCATTGTCTTGAAGCTTGATTTCGAAAAAGCGTATGATAAAGTAAACTGGGATTTTCTAATAAATTGTCATAAAGTGAGAGGATTCTGTGATACTTGGTGCTCCTGGATCTGTCAAACTCTTCATAATGGTTCGGTGGCTGTCAAAATTAATGATGAAACGGGTCCATATTTCAAAGCACGAAAGAGTAAGACAGGGAGACCCCCTAGCTCCTTTTCTGTTCAATATGATAGGAGAGTGTCTTACAAAATGGTTTTACGTGCTCAAGCTAGTGGCCTCTTTGAAGGTTAGCCCCAGATTTGATAGAAATGGTGTGGCTATTTTGCAGTATGCTGATGATACGGTTATTTGTATAACCCATGATCCTAAAAAAAGCGGTAGAAATGTAAAGCTTGCTGTTGTATTTGTTTGAACTTATGTCAGGGGTTTAAAATAAATTTCCTAAAAAGTGAGGTTTTCTCGATTGGTGGGGATAATGATTATAACAAAGTTCTACGCGGATATGTTCAATTGTCAGCCTGGGGTCTTGCCTTGAAATATTTGGGCATGCCGGTTACCTTCTCAAATTTGAAAAACATTGATTGGGACTTCCTGGATGTGAAATTCATCAAAAAATTAGATGCTTGGATATGTGGCTCGGCTTCCTCTGGTGCTAGGTTAACTTTGTTACAATCTTGTCTCTCTGGTCTACCTTCGTACTATATGTCTATGTTTCTGTTGAATAACGTTTATGAGAGATGTATAAACACATGAGACGTTTCTTTTGGCAAGGTGTACAAAAGAAAAAGAAATATTATATGGTAAAATGGAGAAGAATTTGTAGATCTAGATCGAAAGGAGGTCTAGGAGTGAAGGACCTGAGAAAGCAAAACATCAGCCTATTGGTGAAATGGTGGTGGAAATTAGAGTCCCAGGATGGCCTTTGGCAGTCCATTGTAAAAGCTAAATATCTGCATAATCAGTCGGTGGCTTCGGTTTCAGCAAAGTTTCATGATTCTCCTGCCTGGAAAAATCTCCTGAAAGTGAAAGACATATATATGAAAGGAAGGAAGGTAAAAATGAAAAAGGCAACTGGTGAGATTCTGGAAGGATCCCTGGTTCGATAACAAACCCTTGATGGAAAGCTTTCCTTGTGTTATATAGTAGTTGCCTGATGCAAGAGATAACTTTTAGAGAGGGCCAAGTAAACAATTTTGAGTTAAAATTCAGAAGAAGATTGTTCCCTGAGCTTCTTTACAATGGGCTCCTATCCAGGAAAAAGCAAGAGGTGTGGTAATATCTGAGGGGATCAGATCAGGTTTACTGGGGCCTGTGTCAAAACAATAAATTCTCTACTAAATCTGTCTACAAATGGCTGGAAAACGGTGAGTGGGTCCTAATATATAATTGGCTTTGGAAAGCTAAATCCCCCTGAAAATTAGGATTTCTTGTGGAAGCTTATGCAAGATGCGTTTTGACAAGGGAAAATATGGAAAAAGGAGGAAATGGTTGGTTAATCCTAGTTGTTCTTTTTGTGATCAAATAGAAACTTGCAACCACTTGTTCTTTTCTTGTGTTACCTGCCCCAAGAACTTCTGGCAATGCTTGTCTTGGTTTTATACTTTCTGGCCAGAAGGCAAAAAATTTATATCCTGTTAGATTGCTTTGCAGTTTGTTGGTCGATCTGGACCACAAGAAACAAGATAACATTTGATAAATATAAACTGAGGAATCCTGTTACAGTGATCTTCACGGCTTGTTCCTTTCTATCTTACTGGGCAGGTCTCTACTCTGGCGAAGAAAGATGTTATCAGAGAAGGTGCAAATCAGTTGAAGAAGTAGCCATGAGGTTTGCGGGGGGGGGGGGGGGGGGGGGGGGGGGGGGGGCAGGTCAGCCAGCGATAGGAGAGGTGCTCCTACTCACGGATCGCTGAAGGAGTTCCTACGAAGCCCTGTTCTTAAAGGGATATGGTTGTCTGTTAGTGTTGTTTCCTAATGTGACTTGTGTTAGCGATTGTTTTGTGTGTTGTTGAACTATTGTGGTCTCTTTTGGCTTTGTGTTAGGATAGGGGGGATAAACATTGACAAGTTTTTTGCCCCGTAGTGGTGCCGAGATCGAGCATCCACAGCGGGTTTCCTGCCAATGCCTCCATTCTGACTGGACTCCTCCTGCCCCTTTTCTTCTTCTCTCTTTAAACTTTGTAAGAACATGATATTTCTGTTGCGAAAAGTATAGAAACGGGCTAGCCCAGTTGGAAAAAAAAATGTAGGCAAGATCAAGGGTCGTTCTTCATTAGATCGGAGCTTGCGATTACATGTTATACCTCCTAGGAGCCGTACGACGCTGCTAGATCTGCTGTCTCAGCCTCAGGCCACGAGCCTTACGATGATGCTTCCATCTCCAGGCATCGGCAAGTTTTTTTAGAAAATACAACACATACGACACTACCGAAAACACAGCGTGTGCTTTCTATCGGGCACGTTTCTTTGCTGTGTGCACGACGAAAAAACACACGGCAAGTTGGTTTTGCCGTCTGTTTTTTTTGGCACAGTAAAGTTAATTTTTTCGTTTCTCATACTTCGAAACTTTTTCTACTCTCCACATACATATTTGATACTCCATGTTTAAATTTGGTCCATTTTCGTTTTTGTTTGTTATTTACCTAATTAATGCATTTCAAACAATTTTTTGAAAAACATCTTGAACTACAGTGACTCAATAATTGAATTAAAATGAGTGTAAAATGATATTCTGTTATTTAGCCTAGTTTGAGGCCTTACATGTGAAATCAAATGAAATTTCCAACATCCTGTTCAGAAAAACACGATCACGAAAGTGTGTTCGAATGAATTTAAATTTCTAAAAAAACAAATGAAGTCTGGAAATCATGAGATTTGTCAATATCTCATGATATTGTACGTAGAGGTTGTGGTAAAAAATTGAGTATGTTTCGAACATTTTGTCACGTACGATGCTTACAAACAGAAGGATCTCCGAAGAAAAAATCACATAGGTGAGAAGGATGCGGTTAGGTTTAGAGTGAAAATTACGATCGAATTTGAAATTGACTTCGAAATATTTTCTATATGTAATACCCAACATAAGTTATTTCATGTTAATTGTTGAATTATTTGAAACTTTTGATAATTATAATAAAAAGATGAAGAAAATTAGAAAAAATAAAAATATTGTTTGTCGTGGGCCGGGGGTGACACGACAAAGGGAGGGGCGACCGGCCTATAAATACCTTGCCCCCACCCTCCATAAACCTAGCCGATTCAACCCCTCACCCCCCCCCCCCCGCGCCGCCACCCCCCCTCCCGCGCCACCCCCCCCATCCCCTCCCCCGGACCCTCACCTCCTCCCCCGGCCGTGGTCGGCGGCGCCCGGCCCGCCCCTCCTCCCTGGATCTGACGCGGGGCGACGACGCCCGCCCCTTGTCCCCGGATCCGGTGGCGTCCCCCCCCCCCCCCCCCGGCGGCCGGTGCAGCCGGCACGGGGGTGGCGGGCGGTGGGGTGCGGGGTGGCGATCGTGCTGGTGGTGCGGGCAGCGGTGCGTGGCAGTGCTGCGGCGGTGCGTGGTGCGGCCTACGTGGCCAGAGGCGCGACAGCAGGGCGGCCGTTGCGATGGTGGCGGGCCCGGCACGACCCTGGCTGGCGGACCAACCATTTTTTTATTTTCTATTTTTTGAATTGTTTGCCGTATGCTTAGTTTGGCCCACGACAAAGCGCTCTTTGTTATGCGTGGCGTTGCCGTGTGCGCTTCCCCGTGGGTGGCACACATCAACACCTTTGCCGTGTGTAATAGGTGATTTGCGGCATACGGCAAAGCAAGGAAATTCGGTAGTGCGAAGTGGAGAGACTCATTGTACGTGCCCTTAAAATCCACACAGAAAACTGGGGGTATATATTAATTCATATGTAATCCAAACAAGGTTGGGGGTTGCATTATTGTGACAGTTTAGGCATTATTTTCTAAACAACTTTAGTCGCCGCATGATTAAGTTTAGTTATTATTATACTTAGTTAACAAATTAACGTGGAACTATGGAAATCCTATTTGTTTTATATAGATGTACGTACATTATAATTATACAACAATAGAATATCTTATCAATTCCTCTACTGTTTGGTGCGAATTGAGTTTGAGCGAGAACTCTTATGCATGTATAAAATACAACAATGACATCCTTATCAAGAAATATTTAGCGAGCAATCGATCGAGCTCGAAATATTAAACAACAATATGGTGCTAGGTAGAAAAATTGATAGTGCTAGCTATTGATATAGTAAGTACCACCTGATAGGCTGATATTACAACACTCTTGGATACATGCCTGCCAATTGGCCAGTCAGGCATCATTGCTTTCGCCGCACATTTTTTTAATTAGGTCCAGTTGATACAATCCATGCATCTGTCTGGTACGAAGTGTGATAATTTAATTTGATGATAAGGTTTCGTCGTTTTGGATCGAGCATATCCAAGTTAATTTGTGTTCTTCTTGGACATCAAATTAATTTTCTTCTACTTGGACATGCTTCTCTGTCTCTATATATATGCTCGCTCGTTCTTTCTTCTTCGACTTACCAAGAACTTCAATATAATTCCACCAGAAAAGCAACCAATAATAATGGATCCTTCACGAAGGAATCTCTCTGCGACGGCCGCAGTCATCGTCCTCCTCCTCTTCGTCATCGTCTCTGACGGTACTAGCTACTATCACATATACACATGCACATGCTATAGCTATATGCATTCCTCCTCGTCTCGATCTTTTGATTGTTCTTTTGGCTTCTAATTTATGACATTCTTACTTTAATTATGTATATGCTCATGAGTATATCGCAGAGATTGTCAACGTTGGGGCATGGAATTTCTGCAGCCACTTGAGCGGCAACTATCATGGGATGTGCTTCAACGAGTTATCGCAGTGCACCAATACATGCGTAGCCGAAAGCCATGACAACATTGAAGGCTACTGCGACGACTATCGTTGCTACTGTGTCACATCATGCTAGCTCGCATGATTTTGGACCCGGGAATAAAGGAGCTGGATTGAAGGCCAGCTCACGTGGACACTGTTCTGGAGAGCTTTAGTCTCTTTTCTCTTGTGAGTAACGGCTAGTGCAGAGGGAATCTCGCGATGGACCTAAGGATACCCCTTTAATTAGTCTCAGTTCGTATTACCAACGGGACTGAGAGGGGAGGGCTTTTAGTCTGGAAAGATTAGTACGGAATGGTTTCTGGATATTTATTAGCAGCATGTACCACAACAATTAACCACTTGTAGAAAACAGGCCATGAATGGTGCTAATAAATTGCTTACGATATGATTGTGACAAATAATACTGTTGGAGTTATTGATCCACCAGCTGATAAATTAATATATATTGTACGTTTGCATTGCCTGCTTCATGGGAAATTACGGCCATATCTTCCGAAAACAGAAGAAATCATAAAAATGGACGTTCTTGATTCGCACTCAATTGCTGGTGTACGCAAGCTGGTGACTCACTCAAACACGAAAAACTTTACGAACCAGATCACAGATGAAAACATGCAGAGAAGAATTCCAATCATGAAAACCCTTTTCGGCCCCCCACGTCGCTCGGTGCGGGTGACTCAGGTGGCGCCTGCGGTACCGCGCTGCCAGGCCCCTCCAACGCGCTACTGCCTGAGCAGGCTGCATGGAAGCCCGTGCGGCTGCAAGGAAGCCAGTAGCGAGGTTTCTTCCGAAGTGACACTATTCCTAATTAGGATCGGGTTCAATTTTATCTGGTACTATTCCGAAGGACGAAAGATCCATTCCCTAGTAGTGCTATCCTTGTTGACGACGGGTCACCCATGGACGTTTCGATGATTAGTATGTGAATGTTGGTGCGTGTCGTAGTAAGCTTCAGTTTGGCTGCTATTTTTCGGCGGAGTAATTTCCGCTTTAGTTGAGTTTGAGTTTCGGCACGTTTCCAACCGGCCGTATATTAAATGTTGAGTTGAGTGCGATAGAATGGTGCGGCATGTGTTGATGGCTCAATCCAACCTACCTATGTTTAATTTGTGTTTTTTTCCTTTGGTTGTGATTGCCCAGTCTGGGCTTCATCTTTTTTTAATATAATCAGCAGCTCTTTAATATAATCTCCGGTCTCTTCACGCAGAACACCTTGCCTCCCTGGCGCCAGCTCGCCGTCCGCGACATCCTCGTCGTAGCTGCTGCTCCCGCGTGGAGGACGCACCTCGGCTCTGCCCCAAGCACGACAACGGGAGCGTAGGTCGCCGTCTCTCGTCGTCGCCCGCTAGCGGTCGGGGCACCCCTCTTGCTCGGAGGCGCCCGGGAGGCTGTTAGGTTTCGCCCAAGGATCGAACGCACGATCTCACGACAAAACAAACTCGCCGGAACTTTGATCACGAACGGAACCGCAAGGACACGAATTCCTTTATCCGTCGTAAGGCTGACGCTAACGCAAACGCCAGGACCAGAGTACACACACGAACGCAGCAACACAAAAAGATCGCCAGAGGCACGTGTCGTGCGCCTCGTAATATTCTCTATTGCTTTTCGTTTTTCTGGTACAGATTACAACGCACTGGTGCACGTATATATAGACCTGACTATCTAGCTGACTCGTACTAGGACACCAAACCGACCTTGAACCAAATATTCCTATTCTACTCCAACTAATACTAGTAGGACACGGACACATATGGCATGCAAGCCATAAGACCCACCGACATGAAAACTTTTCTAAGCTAATCACGTGGCAACCAAACAGGACAATGTTTGGATCACCCAACAATCACCCCCTAATCCAAACTTTCGACTCGTAGATTCTGACCGACATATCTCTGGATTACCAGCCCACGCCGTCACATCTTAGCGTGCCACATGCAGACTAAACGCATAGTCACATGCAGGTAACTCATCTTGACCGGTCCACATCCATCTTCATGTTGGCCTTCATCTTCTCATCGAGACACTCTAATGACTCTAACACTAGAGAAAAAACACGACTCTTAACCTTTTTTTTACTACTGCTTCGTCATCAGAACATCCTCGGGTCATCATCATCATCGCAAACACCTAGATGAAGCATCCCGGCCTCCTTCTTCCGTTCCTTCGACGGATTAGTACACTCTCGGGAGAAGTGCCCCATCTCCTGACAATTGTAACAACGAACTTTTGATATGTCAAACTTGAAATACTTTTGCTTATCTTTGCCTTTGGTACGTGAGAACATCAGGTGCTCTTCTTCCTTATCGCGTTCACGTCCCTTCAACGTCAACTCATAGGTTTTCAGTCTCCCGATCACCTCACCGACATCTTTGCCACATCACCCCACTGCTCAATAGTGCTAACGATCGGTAGGAATTTATCGGGAACAGCCTGTAGTAAATTTGTCTATAACCGTGATGTCTCTATCTTTGATCCGAGAGCTCGCATCTCATTAACCATGGAGGTTAGCTTTAACGCAAACTCGCCAACCCCTTCAGATCCTTTCATGCTCAACCAATCAAATTCCCTCCTGAGAGCTTGAACACGGGCCATCTTGACACGGTCATCACCAGCGTGCATCTCCTTAACAGCGTCCCAAGCTTCCTTTGCTGTACCTTTCTCTGATATGGTCATAAAAACATCATCGGGCACAACTTGGGCTATGGCGGCGAAGGCCTCTTCATCCTTTGTCTCATCAATCTTTGGGTTGCCTTCTATTGCCGTCCAGACTCTCTGTGCACGCATGAAAACCTTCATCTTCGCGGCCCACACTCCGTAATTGTCGCCTTCAAGCATGGGGTACCGGATGTTCACGTTAGCATCTCTTTTACTTGAATTCGACATGATCCTCTTCCTCGATTTTCCTTCGTCCGTGACGCAACTTGACGGCGACGAAGAATCCTCGGACTCCACCGTGATGCAACTTGACGGCGAAGCCTCCACACCGCAGCTCTCATACCAATTGTTAGGTTTCGCCCAAGGATCGAACGCACGATCTCACGACAAAACAAACTCGCTGGAACTTTGATCACGAACGGAACCGCAAGGACACGAATTCCTTTATCCGTCGTGAGGCTGACGCTAACGCAAACGCCAGGACCAGAGTATGCACACGAACACAGAAACACAAAAAGATCGCCAGAGGCACGTGTCGTGCCTCGTAATATTCTCTATTGCTTTTCGTTTTTCTGGTACAGATTACAACACACTGGTGCACATATATATAGGTCCAAGACCTGACTATCTAGCTGACTCGTACTAGGACACCAAACCGACCTTGAACCAAATATTCCTATTCTACTCCAACTAATACTAGTAGGACACGGACACATATGGCATGCAAGCCATAAGACCCACCGACATGAAAACTTTTCTAAGCTAATTACGTGGCAACCGAACAGGACAATGTTTGGATTACCCAACAGAGGCTTCGTGCAGCGGACGCCGAGAGATCGACCGGGGAGCTTCGTGCGCCGGCGGCAGAGCTCTGTGCTGGAGTAGAACGAGCCGGCACCGGGGGGCGCTTCGTCTCGGCAGCGGGGCCTCAGGCCATTTCGAGATCGGCCCAGGGGACTTCGCCTAGTCACGCCGAAGACTACGCCGATGAACGCCGTCCATAGCCTGCGAGGTCAACACGTACGAGGGAAAAGGAATAAAGATGCCACCCTGACAGTAAATGCCCTTTTACATAACAGTCCTTATAATATTGAAGTAGGGTCTTAACTGCAACAAAAGTTGTTCCATCCACCTCACGTGCCTTGCGCCTGACTGGTTTTTGTAAAAAACCAGATAACAGACCGGGTAGTGACCACGGGTGCACACATTCGACAAGTTGTATGACCAATTAGTTCGTTTTGCATGGGAGGAGGAGAGATCTGCTGAGGATACTTCTTTTACTGTGGTGCAATCTAGGTCCTCTAAAAGGAACAATAATAGGAAAAATGTGGTGGTATCTAGACCTTCTACGAGAAGTCAGAAGAATGTTAGTATCTCCCCCCTAGATCCTGGGAGGAATACTAGAAAAAGAAATAAACCTAATAGATTTAAATGAAAGGGGCCTTTTGGAATTTAAGGGGGATAAGGAAGAAAGGCATTTCTTCTTGTCTCACTGATCTTATTAAGATGCATGCGTTGGATTTTATTGGGCTTCAGGAAACTATGAAGCAAGATGTTTCAGATAGTTTCCTTAGAAAATTTGATCCCAATAACTTTTTTTTCTGGAAGTGGGTGCCTTCTAATGGTAAGTCTGGCGGTATTCTGTGTGGAGTGAGGCAAGAATCCTTGGAGGTTTCAGCTGTCAAAGTTGGTAAATATATGGTACAGTTTAACCTGTGGGATAAAATGAAAACATGCAGATGGACTCTGATTACTGTTTACGGCTCAGCTCATGAGGAGCAGAAAGAAGATTTCCTGGCGGAATTAGCTTCCTCTTGTAATGCCATAACTGAACCTTATATTGTGGGAGGGGATTTTAATATCCTACGACACTGTGGTGAGAAGAATAAACATACTTATCTACCTCACTCCTCGGATATTTTCAACTCTATCATTCATACCCTAAACTTAAGAGAAATTTACATGACAGGTGGGTTGTATACCTGGTGTAATAATCATGCTGATCCTACCCTAGAAAAATTAGACAGGGTGTTGATGTCTCATGCTTGGGAGGACTTGTTTCCTTTAGTCCAGGTGAGGAAAATCGTAAGAGAAATCTCTGATCACAACATTCTCTTGTTGGATTCAGGTTGTGATAGTGTGGTGCGTAGAAAAGGATTCAGATTTGATGTCAGTTGGTTCAACAATGAAAATTTTCTCCCTGCTATGGAGAAAATTTGGGAGAAACATGTTCACAAAAATAATCCTATCGATATTCTAAATATCAAGCTGAAAAGGTTTAAGAAATATTTCAAGGGTTGGGGGCCTAACATTTTTGGAGCTAATAATAAAAAGAAAGTTGCTCTTCGAGAGGAACTTGATATCCTAGAAAATCTGGAAGAGATGCAAGACTTGTCTCCTGGCCAGCTAACTAGTAAAAATGAGATTCAGACCATTTTACTTTATCTTTGTGAGGAGGAGGAAAGTTATTGGCACCAAAGGTCAAATGAAAGGTGGCTGCTAAACGGGGATAACAACACGGCCTTTTTCCATAGAGTAGCTAATGGAAGAAGGAGAAAACAATTTATGCAACAGCTAAATCACAATGAGCTGGTGATAGAAGGGACTGCTAATTTGTTAAAGCATGCTACAAAATATTATAAAGAATTATTTGGCCCGGCTCCTGCTAATATTTTTCCATTGCGGCAGACCTATGGGGTGATCATGAGAAGATAGATACCCCAGACAATATTATGTTGACTAAACCGTTCACTGTTCAGGAAGTAAAATCTGCGCTTTTTGCTATGAAAACTAATAAGGCTCCTGGTCCTGATAACATTCCTATTGAGTTCTTTCAACATTGTTGGGACATTGTTATGCCTGATGTTATGTGCCTTTTTGATAATTTTTATGCTGGTAATCTTGATGTTCACAGGTTGAATTATGGTATAATCACTTTGTTGCCAAAACTTGCCGAGGCCAATAAAATTCAACAGTTCAGGCCTATTTGCCTGTTAAGATGTATTTATAAACTCATAACTAAAACCTTGTGCATTAGATTGGATCCTTATATTCACACGCTGTTTAGTGTACAACAGAATGCTTTCATAAAGAAACGAAACATTATGGATGGCATTATGTCTTTGCATGAATTAATGCATCATACTCATGTTAAAAAGCTTGTAGGCATTGTCTTGAAGCTTGATTTCGAAAAAGCGTATGATAAAGTAAACTGGGATTTTCTAATAAATTGTCATAAAGTGGGAGGATTCTGTGATACTTGGTGCTCCTGGATCTGTCAAACTCTTCATAATGGTTCGGTGGCTGTCAAAATTAATGATGAAACGGGTCCATATTTTCAAAGCGCGAAAGGAGTAAGACAGGGAGACCCCCTAGCTCCTTTTCTGTTCAATATGATAGGAGAGTGTCTTACAAAAATGGTTTTACGTGCTCAAGCTAATGGCCTCTTTGAAGGTTTAGCTCCAGATTTGATAGAAAATGGTGTGGCTATTTTGCAGTATGCTGATGATACGGTTATTTGTATAACCCATGATCCTGAAAAAGCGGTAAATGTAAAGCTGATGTTGTATTTGTTTGAACTTATGTCAGGGTTAAAAATAAATTTCCTGAAAAGTGAGGTTTTCTCGATTGGTGGGGATAATGATATAACAAAGTTCTACGCGGATATGTTCAATTGTCAGCCTGGGGTCTTGCCTTTGAAATATTTGGGCATGCCGGTTACCTTCTCAAATTTGAAAAACATTGATTGGGACTTCCTGGATGTGAAATTCATCAAAAAATTAGATGCTTGGATATGTGGCTCGGCTTCCTCTGGTGCTAGGTTAACTTTGTTACAATCTTGTCTCTCTGGTCTACCTTCGTACTATATGTCTATGTTTCTGTTGAATAAACGTTTATTGAGAAGATGTATAAACACATGAGACGTTTCTTTTGGCAAGGTGTACAAAAGAAAAAGAAATATTATATGGTAAAATGGAGAAGAATTTGTAGATCTAGATCGAAAGGAGGTCTAGGAGTGAAGGACCTGAGAAAGCAAAACATCAGCCTATTGGTGAAATGGTGGTGGAAATTAGAGTCCCAGGATGGCCTTTGGCAGTCCATTGTAAAAGCTAAATATCTGCATAATCAGTCGGTGGCTTCGGTTTCAGCAAAGTTTCATGATTCTCCTGCCTGGAAAAATCTCCTGAAAGTGAAAGAAATATATATGAAAGGAAGGAAGGTAAAAATGAAAAAAGGCAACCTGGTGAGATTCTGGAAGGATCCCTGGTTCGATAACAAACCCTTGATGGAAAGCTTTCCTGTGTTATATAGTATTTGCCTGGAGCAAGAGATAACTTTTAGAGAGGGCCAAGTAAAAAAATTTGAGTTAAAATTCAGAAGAAGATTGTTCCCTGAGCTTCTTTTACAATGGGCTCCTATCCAGGAAAAAGCAAGAGGTGTGGTAATATCTGAGGATTCAGATCAGGTTTACTGGGGCCTGTGTCAAAACAATAAATTCTCTACTAAATCTGTCTACAAATGGCTGGAAAAAACGGTAGTGGGTCCTAATTATAATTGGCTTTGGAAAGCTAAAATCCCCCTGAAAATTAGGATTTTCTTGTGGCAGCTTATGCAAGATGCTGTTTTGACAAGGGAAAATATGGAAAAAAGGAAATGGTTGGTTAATCCTAGTTGTTCTTTTTGTGATCAAATAGAAACTTGCAACCACTTGTTCTTTTCTTGTGTTACCTGCCCCAAGAACTTCTGGCAATGCTTGTCTTGGTTTTATACTTTCTGGCCGGAAGGGCAAAAATTTTATATCCTGTTGATTGCTGCAGTTTGCTGGTCGATCTGGACCACGAGAAACAAGATAACGTTTGATAAATATAAACAGAGGAATCCTGTTACAGTGATCTTCACGGCTTGTTCCTTTCTATCTTACTGGGCAGGTCTCTACTCTGGCGAAGACAAAGATGTTATCAGAGAAGGTGCAAATCAGTTGAAGAAGATAGCCATGAGGTTTGCGGGGGGCCTGGCAGGTCAGCCAGCGACAGGAGGGGTGCTCCTACTCACGGATCGCTGAAGGAGTTCCTATGAAGCCCTGGTTCTTAAAGGGATATGGTTGTCTGTTAGTTGTTGTTTCCTAATGTGACTTGTGTTAGCTGGAGTTGTTGTTGTGTTGTTGAACTATTGTGGTCTCTTTTTGGCTTTGTGTTAGGATAGGGGGGATAAACATTGACAAGTTTTTGCCCCGTAGTGGTGCCCGAGATCGAGCATCCACAGCGGGTTTCCTGCCAATGCCTCCATTCTGACTGGACTCCTCCTGCCCCTTTTCTTTCTTCTCTCTTTAAACTTTGTAAGAACATGATATTTCTGTTGCGAAAAGTAATAGAAACGGGCTAGCCCAGTTGGAAAAAAAATGTAGGCAAGATCAAGGGTCGTTCATTTAATTAGATCGGATGCTTGCGATTACATGTTATACCTCCTAGGAGCCGTACAACGCTGCTAGAGCTGCTGTCTCAGCCTCGGGCCACGAGCCTTACGATGATGCTTCCATCTCCAGGCATCGGCAAGTTTTTTTTTAGAAAAATACAAACACATACGACACTACCGAAAACACAGCCGTGTGCTTTCTATCGGGCACGTTTCTTTGCTGTGTGCCACGAAGAAAACACACAGCAAAGTTGGTTTTGCCGTCTGTTTTTTTTTGGCACACAGTAAAGTTAATTTTTTCGTTTCTCATACTTCGAAACTTTTTCTACTCTCCACATACAATATTTGATACTCCATGTTTAAATTTGGTACATTATCGTTTTTGTTTGTTATATTTATCTAATTAATTGTATTTCAAACAATTTTTTGAAAAAAACATCTTTGAACTACAAGTGACTCAAATAATTGAATAAAATGAGTGTAAAAATGATATTCATGTTATTTAGCCTAGTTTGAGGCCTTACATGTGAAATCAAATGAAATTTCCAACATCCTGTTCAGAAAAACACGATCACGAAAGTGTGTTCGAATGAATTTAAATTTCTAAAAAAACAAACACTAGTAGAAAACAGGGCTTCCGTTTTGGCCCCCGGGAGGCTTTAGTCCCGGTTGTGTAAAAAACCGGGACTAAAGACCCCTTTTTTGGGGCTCGGAGGGCGCGCGGGGACCGGGAGGCATCCGTCCCGGTTTTTTGGGACCCTTTTGTCCCGGTTCGTTCCACGAACCGGGACCAAAAGGTCCGTTCGACCGCGCCAAGGGTGGGGTCCGGTGCAGGAACCTTTTGTCCCGGCTCGTATCACAAACCGGGACAAAAGGGTAACCTTTATTCCCGGTTTGTAATACGAACCGGGACAAAAAGTCTTCACTCACTATATCTTCTTCTTCCTGCCCGAGGAGCTCGAGTTGAACACCATTTTTCTTCCAGTGCGCCACGGCTATTCCAGTGCGCCACGGCTATGTGGGGTCAAAAATTTGGCCCCGAGACCATTATTTTGGTGCGCGCACTGGAATAAGGTGCGCCACGGCTATACTCTTACCGTGGCGCACCGAAATAGTGGTGCGCCACGGCTAAGGAGGATGCCCCTCCGTAAGCCTAGCCTGCACTTAGCCGTGGCGTACCACTATTTTGGTGCGCCACGGGTAATGTCCTACGCGTGGCGCATCTGTGTCTGGTGCGCCACGGCTATATACTCGTGGCCACACCAAAATAGTGGTGCGCCACGGCTAAGCAATCCACCTATAAGCCTTTTCCTAGTAGTGCCCTCTCCCGCGCCACCGCCACCCGCATCCCCTCCCCCGGACCCTCACCTCCTCCCCCGGCCGTGGTCGGCGGCGCCCGGCCCGGCCCTCCTCCCTGGATCTGACGCGGGGCGACGATGCCTGACCCCTTGTCCCCGGATCCGGTGGCGGCTCCCCCCCCCCCCCCCCGGCGGCCGGTGCGGCCGGCACGGGGCGTGGCGGGGCGGTGCGGGTGGCGGTGCGATCGTGCGGGTGGTGCGGGCAGCGGTGCATGGCAGTGCTGCGATGGTGCGTCGGTGCGGCCTACGCGGCCAGAGGAGCGACAGCAGGGCGGCCGGTGCGACGGTGGCGGGCCCGGCACGACCCTGGCTGGCGGACCAACCATTTTTTTATTTTCTATTTTTTGAATTGTTTGCCGTATGCTTAGTTTGGCCCACGACAAAGCACTCTTTGCCATGCGTGGCGTTGCCGTGTGCGCTTCCCCGTGGGTGGCACACAGCAACACCTTTGCCGTGTGTAATAGGTGATTTGCAGGCATACGGCAAAGCAAGGAAATTCGGTAGTGCGAAGTGGAGAGACTCATTGTACGTGCCCTTAAAATCCACACAGAAAACTGGGGTATATATTAATTCATATGTAATCCAAACAAGGTTGGGGGTTGCATTATTGTGACAGTTTAGGCATTATTTTCTAAACAACTTTAGTCGCCGCATGATTAAGTTTAGTTATTATTATACTTAGTTAACAGATTAACGTGGAACTATGAGAAATCCTATTTGTTTTATATAGATGTACGTACATTATAATTATATAAAAAATAGAATATCTTATCAATTCCTCTACTGTTTGGTGCGAATTGAGTTTGAGCGAGAACTCTTATGCATGTATAAAATACAACAATGACATCCTTATCAAGAAATATTTAGCGAGCGATCGATCGAGCTCGAAATATTAAACAACAATATGGTGCTAGGTAGAAAAATTGATAGTGCTAGCTATTGATATAGTAAGTACCACCTGATAGGCTGATATTACAACACTCTTGGATACATGCCTGCCAATTGGCCAGTCAGGCATCATTGCTTTCTCCGCACATTTTTTTAATTAGGTCCAGTTGATACAATCCATGCATCTGTCTGGTACGAAGTGTGATAATTTAATTTGATGATAAGGTTTCGTCGTTTTGGATCGAGCATATCCAAGTTAATTTGTGTTCTTCTTGGACATCAAATTAATTTTCTTCTACTTGGACATGCTTCTCTGTCTCTATATATATGCTCGCTCGTTCTTTCTTCTTCGACTTACCAAGAACTTCAATATAATTCCACCAGAAAAGCAACCAATAATAATGGATCCTTCACGAAGGAATCTCTCTGCGACGGCCGCAGTCATCGTCCTCCTCCTCTTCGTCATCGTCTCTGACGGTACTAGCTACTATCATATATACACATGCACATGCTATAGCTATATGCATTCCTCCTCGTCTCGATCTTATTTTGGCTTCTAATTTATGACATTCTTGCTTTAATTATGTATATGCTCATGAGTATATTGCAGAGATTGTCTCCGTTGGGGCATGGAATTTCTGCAGCCACTTGAGCGGCAACTATCATGGGATGTGCTTCAACGAGTTATCGCAGTGCACCAATACATGCGTAGCCGAAAGCCATGACAACATTGAAGGCTACTGCGACGACTATCGTTGCTACTGTGTCACGTCATGCTAGCTCGCATGATTTTGGACCCGGGAATAAAGGCGCTGGATTGAAGGCCAGCTCGCGTGGACACTGTTCTGGAGAGCTTTAGTCTCTTTTATCTTGTGAGTAACGGCTAGTGCAGAGGGAATCTCGCGATGGACCTAAAGGATGCCCCTTTAATTAGTCTCAGTTAGTATTACCAACGGGACTGACAGGGGAGGGCTTTTAGTCTGGAAAGATTAGTACCGAATGGTTTCTGGATATTTATTAGCAGCGTGCACCAGAGCAACCACTTGTAGAAAACAGGCCGTGAATGGTGCTAATAAATTGCTTACGATATGATTGTGACAAATAATATTGTTGGAGTTATTGATCCACCAGCTGATAAATTAATATATATTGTACGTTTGCATTGCCTGCTTCATGGGAAATTACGGCCATATCTTCCGAAAACAGAAGAAATCATAAAAATGGACGTTCTTGATTCGCACTCAATTGCTGGTGTACGCAAGCTGGTGACTCGCTCAAACACGAAAAACTTTACGAACCAGATCACAGATGAAAACATGGAGAAGAATTCCAATCATGAAAACCCTTTTCGGCCCCCCACATCGCTCGGTGCGGGTGACTCAGGTGGCGCCTGCGGTACCGCGCTGCCAGGCCCCTCCAACGCGCTACTGCCTGAGCAGGCTGCATGGAAGCCCGTGCGGCTGCAAGGAAGCCAGTAGCGAGGTTTCTCCCGAAGTGGCACTATTCCTAATTAGGATCGGGTTCAATTTTATCTGGTACTATTCCGAAGGACGAAAGATCCATTCCCTAGTAGTGCTATCCTTGTTGACGACGGGTCACCCATGGACGTTTCGATGATTAGTATGTGAATGTTGGTGCGTGTCGTAGTAAGCTTCAGTTTGGCTGCTATTTTTCGGCGGAGTAATTTCCGCTTTAGTTGAGTTTGAGTTTCGGCACGTATCCAACCGGCCGTATATTAAATGTTGAGTTGAGTGCGATAGAATGGTGCGGCATGTGTTGATGGCTCAATCCAACCTACCTATGTTTAATTTGTGTTTTTTTTCCTTTGGTTGTGATTGCCCAGTCTGGGCTTCATCTTTTTTTAATATAATCAGCAGCTCTTTAATATAATCGGCAGCTCTCCTGTCTGGTTCGTTTAAAGAAAATTCCAATTATGGAAGTATGTGCATAAATCGCAGTCTACGATCAACTCAGTTCTCTCTCAGTCCCAATCTGAATATGGAACAACAGTAAATGCATCTGATCTTTTTCTCAGAGGACAACATATGGTATTAGGTGTTTATATATGTTCAATAAAAAGAAGTGCCCCAAATAAGCCAACAAGTAAAAAACAATCACATATGGACATCACTGTACAACCCAGCAAAAATGCGGGGAAAAGATGTTATCATTACTTACACCTTCCAAACAAAATGCGTTGGCACCAACATGCGTAGCTCCATACCAACAAACCAGCCCCATTAACCCTGATGTGTGTGTGCTTCATCTCTTTCACCCGTCTGTTTGGGTCTCTGTACTTGTAGTCCATCTGTGTCTTGCCTTGTGTGTACGTTTGTGCTGCACTCGCAATTCTATATATTTTGATGTATATTTTACGCTATATATATAAACTCGAAAATTTATTTTTACAGTGTTCTTTGTATAGACGACGATCGATCGTATAGTGCCTAATGAGAAAATCCAAATTTATTTTGATTCGGCCGCGTGCATGCGGATCATTAATTGCATCATGGCTGGATGGGAGCAGCACCTATCTGAGACGACGTGCATCTGGCCTTGCACCAGCACTTGTAAAGT
Organism: Puccinellia tenuiflora; assembly: GCA_012064385.1. Classification (NCBI taxonomy): domain Eukaryota; kingdom Viridiplantae; phylum Streptophyta; class Magnoliopsida; order Poales; family Poaceae; genus Puccinellia; species Puccinellia tenuiflora. Next base: position 242,744 of record QRDG01000350.1, read on the forward strand.
TTCCAGCAGCCGGAAATGTTGTCGCTGCTTTCGCCTATGCATACACGGTTGCAGTCGTCGTTGCTCCAGAATCCCCAGCACACCCCTTTGTAATTGCCGCTCAGGTGATCGCCACAAATAGCATCGTATTCCCCAATGGACGCCGCAGCTGACTCTGCATCGTGCGATGCATCAGGCATGCATCATCATGAACATATTTGACATACGCAATGCAAGAACAATGTCGTCGTTGAAGGCACATCGATCAAACGTACCGGCCAGCGGCGCCCATGGTGACGATGAGTAGGAGGACGGCAAAGAGATACGTTCGTGAAGAGGCGCCATGGATGTATTGCTTGTTAATTTCTTGGTGGATGGATGTTGGTACTTGAAGAAGATTGAGCAAGCAAGCTAGCTAGCAGATCGAGTATGTTGGAGAAGTCTATCTACTAGTCTGCTGACAAAATGTAATCACTTGATGTCCAAGAGCTAGATACCGAGCATACATACACACTTTGACCAAAAAAAAGAAGGAAAAAACGTGTCACTACCCGATCGACGGGCGGATGGATCCATTGCAAGTGCCAATAATATTACTTCCTCCTGCCCAAATTATTACAATTCATTTTGTCTTTTCTAGGTACATCATCCTTCGGGGAGCTGAGGGATCGAGAGCGAGGTCGATTATGCATATGTCCCCCGACGGAGGATTTTTGGGGAATATGTACAGAATCATCTGCGCTGCGTGCTTCTTAATTAGGCTTTCTTTATTTTCTCCGAAACTTCTTGTCGGTCTGATGGATCCAAATTTTGAGTCGTTATATATATCATCCACCTTTCTTGATTAAGGCTCAGTTTAAATTGGTCAAACATTTCCCATTTTAGGTACAATCACCTGAATATAATCGTCCCTACCAAACGACGATGAAAAATAAGAAACGTTTCAATCTGAATAATCATTTTGAAACATTTCTCACTTTAAACACTTGGAAGGCCAGAATCACCTAAAATGGTGTTTCACGGTAATTCTAGTTCATTTCAACAAGATACTGGTTCAGTAGCTAAATGAACTGAACAAGTGACTCTGTTCGGGTAGAGAATTTGGATCTGAAACGTTTTTAAGAGAGAAACTGGTTCTGTAACATTTCTCAGATAAACTGGTACCGTAACAAATGGGTATAATTTATTAATTTCAAGTTAAGATTTTGGACAAGACAAATTTCCCCTCTATGATTCTATCTTTATTACCTATTAATAACGAGAGGAAGGTCTTTGATGTCCGTTGTGGCAATTTCTTGAAAAAAAAACACCGGATGAAAGAAAAAATCAACCTGCAGTCCCTTTTGGCTATCGTTGAGGCATGTCATAGTTTTCAGAAATCCCCCTATTGTTAATTAGAAGAATTAAACGTACGGCCGATCATTAAACATAATTAAGTGTACGGTCGATCGTTAAACATAATTAAGTGTACCGCCGATCCTTAGACTTTCTCGGACGTCTCATCCCGATCCTTGAACCCGCAAATTGCAGATCTAGCTCCCCAAACTTAGCTTCAGGTGTCATCCCGGTCCCCGAACTTGTACGTTATATTTTACTCCCTAAATTTAGCTTTGGGTGCTGTCACACCCGGTTTTAAAAGCAAAACCAAGTGCAAATAATACATGTGCGCCAGGATAAAGTTACACACATGCATCTACATAGTGAATATCAAAACAGTATAAAAGCGTAAATAGAGAGAGTTAAACAGTTATTACATGACCGATAGTCTTTAAGCGAAACACAACATTATTACAGTAGCGGAACCTACGTAGCAACACCACAGGCAGCTGACTTGAGAGACGACGCCTAGAACTCCTCGAAATCTCCCGAGAAGTCACCAAAATCTTCCATGTCTGAGCAGCAATCCGGACGTTGAAGATGCAATAATAAATAACAAGCGTGAGCACATGACGTACTCAACAAGGGAGAAGCTATTACAACATGCAAGGCTGTATGGTGGATGGCTATTAAGGATAAGCGTTAAGCAATTTTAGTTGGTCAAGTTTTATTAGCACTTATTTACTAGCAAAGTGTAAGTTTATACCACCCACAATTACATGATCAAGCAAACCCGACATCAACGATAAACGAGAATTTCACTAGAGCGAGTCTATACCCCGTCAACGCCTCCCCTCTTGCCCTTTTGGTAAGGTTACCCCCAACTAGTTTCATTAATTAATTAGTCAAGCCAGAGCCATATAGCCTTGTGGTTGCACTATTGTCCTGGGTGGTTCTCCATGTTCCGATTAAAAGATATGATCTTATGATTAAACAACGTAAACAGAAACAAAGGAACATGTCGATCGAAGTTGATTATTACCACCCAGTTGAGCGATACTAAGCATCATCTACCATCAAAATTAAATATTAACCTGGCTAACAAGGATAGGGAATGACAAACTAGGTATGATCCTTAATAGGTCATGTCAAATTAATGCAAGCGATAACTAAAAATTAAAGTGAAGTTAATGCATGTTGTAAGGGAGAAAAGATGGGTATGACCAAGGACTTGCCTTCTCCTAGGTCCTGCTACTGCTCAGACTCTTCCCAAGCTTGATCTTCCGCTTCCTCGGTCGGCTCTTCGTCTACTCGCATCGATCGTCACATACAAACAATCAAACAAAAGAAAATGAGAAAACAGAGAAAATAGAGAGTAATAATGGTTTAAAACAAATCTTTGCAACGAAACGAATCCAAGGACACCAAAATCATCAAAATCGGGTTTAAAACGAGAAAGATACGATTAAAACAAGATCCAGGGGCTATTCTGCAATTAAACTAACTTCCAGGGGTTAGATTCCAAGAAAACCGAGGGCCTGCGCATAATTAACCATATAGCCCGAGGGCTAACTAGCCACCAATCCGGTTCTCCACTCCAAATAGTCTAGTATGGAATGGCTAGAACGCACAAGGAGAGTAGAAAGTAGCGCAACGAACCACCGATCTAGAGTTGGAAAATAGAGACGGGGTGCCACTTTTAAATAGGGGCAATCCCGAATAGGAACTGAAGGAAAAACAGCCAAGCAGGACACAGAAATCCATCTCAGCTTATAAAGTGATGCCTCTTTGACTGGCAAAGTACTAACACAGGGTGATCCAGTGTAACATCCCAACTTTGTAAGAAAGTGTTAAACAGTTTATCATGTTCATGGCATGCATTATTTTTGCCCTAAGAAAATTGTGCATTCCAAAATAATTAAAGGAAGTCATAAATGCAATAAATCTTCCTCAAATTTTCAAACTTCACCAAACTCTTAAAATTCAAATTAAAATTATGTGGGGCCTCTTTATAATATTATAAGGCTCCATGAAATTTTTCAATATTTTTGAAGTTGTACAACTGCTCTAACTAGTTTTCTCAAAACCCAGGGGGTTATTCAGAAAATTTCCTTTTCCTTTGTTTTCTTCTTCTTCCTTCTTCTGGCCGTGGACAAAGGCCACCGCCGGCCGCGCCACGTCCTCCCCCCTGCTTGCTCACTTGCTCCTGAGGATAAGAACACCGTGACGTGCTCCCATCTCCTTCTCCTCGCCTGGCTCTCTCTCTCCCTTTCTCCTTTCCTCCCAAGCACGACCGAACCCTAGTCGCCGGCCATCGTGAAGCGCCGCCATCTCCGGCCACCCCAGCGCGGGCTGAGCACATCCCGAGCTCCGCCTCGTCCTCCTCCTCCTTCCCTTCGAGCCGCGCGTGTCGGGACGAACGGAGCCGGCCGAATCGAGCTCGTCTCTTCCGCCTCCGGCCGCCGTCACCGTGGACGGAATCGTCGCCATCCGGCCTCCCCGTGCCTCGCCGTCCTCGCCACCGCCTCTCTGGTGAGCAGAGGGTCCTCGGGGACCCCTCAGCCCTCTTCTTTTCGCCCCGGTTCGTCGTCGCGCCTCGCCCCGCCTCCGGCCGCCGCTGGACATGTTCGCCGGAGATCCTCCGGTGAGCAATCCGGAGCGGCGCCGCCACTTCTTGGCTCCCCTCGCTCGCGCGCATCCGACGCGTGCGTCCGCGTCGCCCGGGACCGGCGCATGCTCGACAGTGCCGTGCCTCCAGTCGGTGACGTCATCCTGACGTCACTGGGGCCGGCATGTCAGGGTTTTAAGATTTAAGTTAAATGTTTTAGGAAATTAATAAATTCCTGACATATGGGACCCTCTGTCAGATATTTGATATTTTCATAAATTCCAGAAATATTCCAAATTTTGTAAAATCAATAACTTTTATTCCGTATGTCAGAAAAATGCAAATAAAATATCAAAATATTCAGAAAAATGAAACCTATTTGTTTATATCAAATTCATGCATGTTTAAGCAACTAAAATTAGAAGTTGTTTAGAACTACTAAAATGCCACTATCGGCTAAACATGGGGATCTTGTCTATAAATGCTATAAAAATGGCAAATGGACCCCATTTAAAATGTGCACTCGATTAGGGTTCAACTTTCAATTATGATATCTGAAATTTGACATGCACTCATATTGCGCATTGCATCGATGCCATGTGTTGATTTTGTTTTCCTTTCCGGTGTTCGCTTCTTTGTGATAGGAGCCGAGACTGAGCCTGAGCTCAACACCGCCATCGACAACGAACAACTGAACCTTGTTGATCAAGGCAAGCACAACCCCCTCTTTCTATCTGAACCCATATTTTCAAGTACTTTGCTCTGTTAAGCATCATATCGGTTCCAGTGTTTTTGGTAAATAAGTAGGTCAGCCTATCATTGCATGTTCCCTTGTCGCCATTACCTGTTATCCATCCTAGCATGATTAGGGTTGCTTGTGTTTCGTCAGAGCCTATACACGTGTGTTGCTTAGCCATGCTTAGCTTTATGGTCTGATCCGCCGGTTGATGAATCAGAGCTATGATCGAATCTAGCTTGACAGGATAACGAGGAAAGTTGATGTGAACATGGTAATTGACTAAAGGCTTGGGCAATGAGGCCACGGTGGAATGTGGTGGGTTGTCTTGTTCTTGCCGCCCTAGGACCCGAGTTCTCGCCTCTGAAACCAAGACTGAGAGTACGACACACGCGGGCTGAGGAACCCCGCTCGGCTGTTAATTGTTTAGCTATGCCTGTGAGACACGTAGTTTGCGATTTCCATTTGCGAGTGTGTGAAAATGTTTTGAAGAAAAGATAGGTCGTGTCTGGGGACAAGTGAAGGATGAACTGATCTTGGTCCCCACGCATAGAAATAGGGACCGTCAGGAGGTGGCCATCTCTTGTTAATGGCGGACTGGCCCTATTTGGGTTGACTCATGGGCATATCTAGGCAAGCTAAGAGTCGTGATTGACCCCCATCTGCCTGCATTCCCCGGAAGAGTGCTAAAACATTGGCACCAGGAGTCGGTTGATACGTGTGGACTAAACTATACACCCTTGCAGGGATAATCTATTCGAATAGCCGTGTCCATGGTTAAGGACGACTTGGTGACGGATTCTGTGATCATAGGCAATATGAACCTTCGTAAAATTTGATAACAACGTGTGTGGGTTTGTTTCCTCGAGGGTGAGTCGAGGGAGTGATCCTAGTAGAGCAGTTGAAGTTGATGAAGTTTCTGGTGGTTTCAAAGATGGTCAAAGGTGGTAGAAAAATGTTCTCTTGCCCCTTTTGAAAACTTCTGAGTAGACGAATTTCTACTTCTCCTCCCTCGATTGAAAAGTTGGCTTTATGCAAATGAGTCCTCAGATAGCCTCTAAGCCTTGCATTCTACCGTAACGGGTTACAGTCTTGACTGAGTATCAGGCATGCGCTAATTTGTTTCAGAGCCCGACGATACCACCGACGGAGGATTCTTCATGGACATCGACGAGTAGTTTGGAGTTCCTAGGTAGCAGCCTGGAATCTGTGAATGGGACTTCGCCGTCTGCTTACTTATGGCCTCTTAGGCCTTTTTTTTAAACTTGTTGTTAGACCAACATAATTTGCTTTCCGTTGCTTGTTGTAATGTTGGGTCATGTGACCTCTGCATGTAATGTACCTTACTCTAGTAAGACTTGTATCATGTAAATTCGTGTCGTAGAGTCACTGCTTTGACCGGTTGTCCGCTTCCCTTCCCGTGCAGATATAAAGTGCACGATTGAGGGGTTATGGTTCTTGGGCTCATTGTTATGGAGTTCTGTCTATACTCGTGTTATGGCGCAGCCGAGGGGTCGTGGTGCCGATGATCCATTCCGAGCACGCCTGCCGATATTTACTCGGCCTGGGAGTGGTAACCCCAGTAACCCTGGGTTGTGTAGCATGATCAGTGACACATAGCATTTCTGTATAACTCTGAGGCCGAGTCCGACAGCTCAGCGTGATCCTAGGATTCTTCATTATGCATCTCTAGTTATGACCAGCATGTGGTAGTCTTCCGAGGGGTTTTGTGTGACCGGTGTTCCTGGCACGCCTGTAGTGAAATGCTGCCTGGGATTGGTACCCCAGTAACTCTCGGCTATCATGGCTGATAGGACATAACAGTTATGTATAACCCTGGGTTCGGGGTCGCTACAAGTTTTTGGTATCAGAGCAGGACTGCCTGTAGGAAACCCTTACCGCTGGTCGATGTTGAGTCTAGTAGTTGTGAAAACTATTTTGAACCTGAAAATGAGTTGTGAAAACTTCTTAGGATTCTTTTTACTCCTTATCTGGTATCGCTCTGAACTCTGAGTCACCTTACCTTATTTGATTTTAAAGGTTTTGACTTCTCATCTGTTAACTTCAAAATCAGGTTCTCGAGGGTTGGGTTGTTTTCTCTCTAGTACTCCGTGTCAGGTTGCTAAAGCTATCAAAGCCTCTAAGTTAACTCAGTGGCTTGGAGCATTATTGGTATATCGCTTTAGAAATCCCATATCAAGTCCTTGATCTTCGTGTTATCCTTGGACAAGTAATGTATCGGACATGATATTGTGGTTGTGTGTCATCTTTACACTCCATAGTCATGGTTTGTACGTCGGCTGGTTAGTGTATACGTATTGTATGCTTTTGCTACTTCCATGCCTGATGAAATGACATGCATTGTATCACATATCTTGTTTTCCTTTACATTCCATCGTTTTCCTGTTCCGCTAAGATCATCATCTTGTTATCGTTCTGTTCTATCTTTTTCCCATGGATGTGTTATTCATGGATTCTATCTTTTTCCTCAGGATGTCTCATGGTACTCGAGGTTCGGTTGGCCGCAATCGTGGCCGTGATGATCAGAACAATGCTGGGGAAGAACTGCCGCCACTTCCCACAATGGCGCAGGTTCTCCAGAACATCGAGAACAACCGTCTGAATACTGAGCATCTCCTTGAGCGTGTGGCGCAGAACACTGATCGTCATCAGAATGAGTGTGCTACACTTGGGAATTCATTCGAGCTCAGCCTCCTTTCTTTTCGGTTGCGAAAGAGCCTCTCGATGATGATGATTGGCTCAGGACCATTGAGCGCAAGTTTAACGCTCTCCGTGTCCAAGACCGTGACCGTGTGAACTTCGCCACCTACCAGCTAGAGGGTGCAGCAGGTGCTTGGTGGGAAGGTTTCTTGGCGTTGCAGACGCCAGGACATGAGGTCACTTGGGCAGAATTCTGCACTGCGTTCCGTGCTGCTTACATCCCTAAGGCAGTGATGGACATCCAAAGGAAGGAGTTCCTAGAGCTTTCTCAGGGTAAGCAGGATATCGAGACATACGGGCGTGAGTTCACCCGTCTGGCTCACTATGCACCTCGTGATGTCACCAATGATGAGGATATGCAAGAGTTGTTCCGCAAGGGCCTCAATCCTTCACTCCGCTATGAGATGTTGCCTTTCAAGTTCCAAACCTTCCAGGAGTTGTACAGCCAGGCTATTACTCTTGAGCATTGAAGGAAAAAAATGGAGTCTGCCATAAAGCAAGCTTCTGGTGATTCTCGTGGATCCCCCTCTGGCTCCAAGAAGCGCCGTTGTGTTCATTCCATACAGCGCGTTCCACGAGCTCAGTATGCACCAAAGACTTCTGGCTATGCTCCACGCCAGACTACACCCCATGCTACTTCAACCTATGGTGGTGGGTCAAGTTATCGTCCAATTGGTGCTCCAGCTGGCGTTATTTGTTATAGATGTGGTCAGTCTGGTCATATTTGAAGAATTGCCCTCAGAACAAAGCTGATCAAGCAGTCCCTCCGCCAAAGAAAATGGCAAAACCCAATGGTGCTAGACGTGGTCGTCTGACCCACGTCAATGCTGAAGAATCTCAGAATGATCCAAGCATCCTTATGGGTACGCTTCGACTCAATTCCAATTCAGTAACAGTATTGTTTGATTCTGAAGCATCGCATTCATTCATGTCACGTGAGTTTGCTCAAAAGAACCGTATATCTTTTACGGAGTTGTCTACTCCTTTAAGGGTTCAGTCTCCAGGTTCTAGCTGGCTAACTACACTGGTTACGCCTGAGCTATTACTTGATGTAGGTATCTATTGTTCCCTAACATCCTCATTGCCCTAAGGTCCACCGATATTGATATCATCTTGGATATGAATTGGCTGGTCAAGTATCAAGTGTGATCGACTCTGCAGCCAAATCCGTCACTTTGACCCATCTTCTGGTGAAGTTGTTCGGTATTGGTCGCCGCAATCAGTACCTCCATCAGCCCGTTTTCAGCTCTCGCCTGAACTTGAGTTGTATGCTATGGAAAGGTCAAACTCCTCTAGAAATTCATGAAGTTCCGGTGGTCTGTGACTTTCCTGATGTCTTCCCTGAAGAGTTGCCAGGCATGCCACCTGATTGAAGCATCGAGTTTGTTATCGAGTTGGTCCCTGGAACCGCTCCTGTCTCCAAAACACCTTACCGCATGCCTCGGGAAGAGTTGGTTGAGTTGAGAAGACAACTTGAGGAGTTAGATGAAAAGAATTCATTCAACCTAGCACTTCCTCGTGGGGATGCCCAACTCTCTTTGTCAAGAAGATGGATACTAACGTTCCGCGTTTGGTTGTTGATTACCGGCCGCTGAATGCTGTAACCATCAAAAACAAATATCCTCTTCCACGGATCAATGATCTTTTCGACCAATTGGCTGGTGCAACTGTCTTTTCCAAGAAGGACCTGCGATCAGGATACCATCAAATCAAGATCAGAAAGGAGGACATTCCTAAAACGTCCTTTACAACTCGTTATGGTCTTTACGAGTATACCGTTATGTCCTTTGGTCTTACCAATGCTCCAGCTACGTTCATACGTCTTCTGAACTCAGTTTTCATGGAGTATCTTGACAAGTTCGTCGTGGTTTACATCGACGACATTCTGATCTACTCCAAAACCGAAGAAGAACATGTTGAACATCTTCGCTTGGTTTTGATGAAGCTTCGTGAGCATCGTCTTTATGCCAAGTTTTCCATGTGTGAGTTCTGGCTGAATGAGCTCATATTCCTTGGGCACGTCGTGTCCTCCGAAGGTGTCACAGTCATTCCAGATAAAATTCAATCCATTCTGGACTGGGGTACACCTAAATCAATCAAGGAGGTTAGGAGTTTCCTCGGACTAGCTGGTTACTATCGCTGATTCATTGAGAATTTCTCCAAGATCGCCAAGCCAATGACTGATCTCCTCAAGAAAGATAAAAGTTTGAGTGGTCAGAAAAAGCTGAAGAGAGTTTTCAGCTCTTGAAAACTAAGCTGACTACTGCTCATGTGCTCGTTCTTCCGGATACAAGCAAGGACTTTGTTATCTTCTGTGATGCTTCTCATCAAGGACTCGGCTGCGTGTTAATGCAAGAAGGTCATGTGGTAGCCTATGCTTCTCGCCAGTTGAAACCGCATGAGCTCAACTATCCAACTCATGATCTTGAGCTTGCAGCTGTGGTCCATGCTTTGAAATAGTGGCGTCATTACCTTCTTGGTAACCGCTGTGAGTTGTACTCGGATCATCAAAGTCTGAAATATCTTTTACCCACCGGATATGAATCTCAGACAGAGACGATGGTTGGAAACAATCGAAGACTATGATTTGGGTCTCAACTACAACCGGCAAGCCAACGTCGTGGCTGACGCACTAAGTCGGAAATCTTATTGCAATAAACCTGATGATTCAGGAACATCAACCTTCTCTTTGTGAAGAGTTTTTCCAAGCTTAATCTCGAGCTCATTCCTTCCGGATATCTGGCTAATCAGGAAGAGAAACCTTCTCTGAAGACAAGATCAAAGAAGCTCAAAAAACACGACCTCAGTAGTACCAAGATCAAGTCATGAATCACCTTTTCTATCCATCTTAGTAGCACTAAGATGTATCGAGATCTTTGTCAAAGATTCTGGTGGACCCGGATGAAGCGAAGAGAATTGCTCAGTTCGTTGCTGAATGTGACGTTTGTCGTCGTGTTAAAGCTGAACATCAAAGGCCAGCTGGCACTCTCCAACCTCTATCTGTTCCTGAATGGAAGTGGGATGAAATCGGTATGGATTTCATTACTGGCCTTCCCAAGACCAAAAAGGGGCATAATGCTATCTGGGTAGTAGTTGATCGACTGTCCAAAGTTGCTCACTTCCTTCCTATCCGTGAAGATATTAGTGCTACTCAATTGGCAGATCTGTATATCTCCCGGATAGTATCTCTTCATGGAGTTCCAAAGAAGATAATATCTGATCGTGGAAGTCTATTCACCTCCAAGTTCTGGTCAAGTTTCCAACAAGCTATGGGGAACTTCGTCTTTCTTTCAGTATGGCCTATCATCCTCAAACTGGTGGTCAAACCGAGAGGGTGATCAAATTCTTGAGGACATGCTCCGAGCTTGTGTTATATCCTTCGGCAAAGACGGGGAAAAGTGCCTTCCCTTCGCCGAATTTACCTATAACAACAGTTTCCAATCCAGCTTGAGCATGGCTCCTTTTGAAGTTCTTTACGGCCGAAAATGTCGAACTCCATTGAATTGGTCAGAAACCGGAGAAAGATCGTTCTTTGGACCGGATATGATCAATGAAGCTGAAGAACAAGTTGCATCATCCGTGAACGTCTGAAAACAGCTCAGTCTCGTCAAAGAGTTACTATGATCGCGATCATCAAGAGTTCATTTGAAGTTGGCGAGAAAGCTTATCTCCGAGTCACACTCTAAAAGGTGTTCATCGCTTCGGTATCAAAGGAAATTAGCTCCTCGTTACGTTGGACCATTCCGCGTTCTTGCCAAACAGGGTGAAGTTGCTTATCAGTTGGAATTGCCTTCCAACTTCCCGGATGTTCATGATGTCTTTCATGTTTCCCAACTCAAGCGTTGCTTCAAGGATCCAGTACGTGGTGTTGACCATGAAGCACTTGATCTCCAGGAAGATCTCACTTATCAAGAATATCCTGTTCGTATCCTTGATGAAGCCGAACGAAAAACCCGGCGCAAGAGTATTAAGTTTCTTAAAGTCCAGTGGTCTCATCACTCCGAAGCAGAAGCAACCTGGGAACGAGAAGATCGTTTACGATCTGAGTACCCGTCCTTCTTTTCTAAAACCTAGGAATCTCGGACGAGATTCTTGTAAGGGGGGTAGACTTGTAACATCCCAACTTGGTAATAAAGTGTTAACAGTTTATCATGTTCATGGCATGCATTATTTTGCCTAAGAAAATTGTTACATCCAAAAAATTAAAGGAAGTCAGAAGATGCAATAAAATCTTCCTCAAATTTTCAAACTTCACCAAGCTTTTTAAATTCAAAATAAAAAATACGTGGGGCCTCTTTATAATATTATAAGGCTCCATGAAATTTTTCAATATTTTGAAGTTGTACAACTGCTCTAACTAATTTTCTCAAAACCCAGGTGGTTATTCGGAAAATTTCCTTTTCCTTTGCTTTCTTCTATCTTCTTCCTCCTTTCTCGCCGTGGACAAAGGCCACCGCCGGCCCGCGCCACGTCCTCCCCCCTACTTGCTCACTTGCTCCTGAGGACTAAGAACGCCGTGACGTGCTCCCTTCTCCTTCTCCTCGCCTGGCTCTCTCTCTCCCTTTCTCCTTTCCTCCAAGCACGACCGATACCCTAGTCGCCGGCCGTCGCGAATCTCCGCCATCTCCTGGCCACCCCAGCGTGGGCTGAGCACATCCCGAGCTCTGCCTCGTCGTCCTCCTCCTCCTTCCCTTCGAGCCACGCGTGTCGGGACTGAACTGGAGCCGGCCGAGTCGAGCTCGTCTCTTCCACCTCCGGCCGCCGTCACCGTGGACGGAATCATCGCCATCCGGCCTCCCCGCGCCTCGCCGTCCTCGCCACCGCCTCTTTGGTGAGTAGAGGGTCCTCGGGGACCCCTCAGCCCTCTTCTTTTCACCCTGGTTCGTCGTCGCGCCTCGCCCCGCCTCCGGCCGCCGCTGGACATGTTCGCCGGAGATCCTCCGGTGACCAATCCGGAGCAGCGCCGCCACTTCTTGGCTCCCCTCGCTCGCGCGCATCCGACTCGTGCGTCCGCGTCACCCAGGACGGCCGGAACTGACCGGCGCCTGCTCGGCAGTGCCGTGCCTCCAGTCGGTGACGTCATCCTGACGTCACTGGGGCCGGCATGTCAGGGTTTTAAGATTTAAGTTAAATGTTTTAGGAAATTAATAAATTCCTGACATATGGGAGCCTCTGTCAGATATTTGATATTTTCGTAAATTCCAGAAATATTCCAAATTTTGTAAAATCAACAACTTTTATTCCGTATGTCAGAAAATGCAAATAAAATATCAAAATATTCAGAAAAATGAAACCTATTTGTTTATATCAAATTCATGCATGTTTAAGCAACTAAATTAGAAGTTGTTTAGAACTACTAAAATGCCACTATCGGCTAAACATGGGGATCTTGTCTATAAATGCTATAAAAATGGCAAATGGACCCCATTTAAAATGTGCACTCGATTAGGGTTCAACTTTCAATTATGATATCTGAAATTTGACATGCACTCATATTGCACATTGCATCGATGCCATGTGTTGATTGTTGTTTTCCTTTCCGGTGTTCGCTTCTTTGCGATAGGAGCCGAGACTGAGCCTGAGCTCAACACCGCCATCGACAACGAACAGCTGAACCTTGTTGATCAAGGCAAGCACAACCCCGTCTTTCTATCTGAACCCATATTTCAAGTACTTTGCTCTGTTAAGCATCATATCGGTTCCAGTGTTTTGGTAAATAACTAGGTCAGCCTATCATTGCATGTTCCCTTGTCGCCATTTCCTGTTATCCATCCTAGCATGATTAGGGTTGCTTGTGTTTCGTCAGAGCCTATACATGTGTGTTGCTTAGCCATGCTTAGCATTATGGTCTGATCCGCCGGTTGATGAATCAGAGCTACGATCGAATCTAGCTTGACAGGATAACGAGGAAAGTTGATGTGAACATGGTAATTTGACTAAAGGCTTGGGCAATGAGGCCACGGTGGAATGCGGTGGGTTGTCTTGTTCTTGCCGCCCTAGGACCCGAGTTCTCGCCTTGAAACCAAGACTAAGAGTACGACACACGCGGGCTGAGGAACCCTGCTCGGCTGTTAATTGGTTAGCTATGCCTGTGAGACACGTAGTTTTGATTTTCATTTGCGAGTGTGTGAAAATGTTTTGAAGAAAAGATAGGTCGTGTCTGGGGACAAGTGAAGGATGAACTGATCTTGGTCCCCACGCATAGAAATAGTGACCGTCAGGAGGTGGCCATCTCTTGTTAATGGCGGACTGGCCCTATTTGGGTTGACTCATGGGCATATCTAGGCAAGCTAAGAGTCGTGATCGACCCCCATCTGCCGGCATTCCCGGAAGAGTGCTAAAACGTTGGCACAGGAGTCGGTTGATACATGTGGACTAAACTGTACACCCCTGCAGGGATAATCTATTCGAATAGCCGTGTCCACGGTTAAGGACAACTTGGTGACGGATTCTGTGATCATAGGCAACATGAACCTCGTAAAATTTGATAACAACGTGTGTGGGTTTGTTTCCTCGAGGTGAGTCGAGGGAGTGATCCTAGTAGAGCAGTTGAAGTTGATGAAGTTTCTGGTGGTTTCAAAGATGGTCAAAGGTGGTAGAAAAATGTTCTCTTGCCCCTTTTGAAAACTTCTGTGTAGACGAATTTCTACTTCTCCTCCCTATGGAAAATTTGGCTTTATGCAAATGAGTCCTCAAATAGCCTCTAAGCCTTGCATTTTACCATAATGGGTTACAGTCTTGACTGAGTACTCTGTACTCAGGCCTGCGCTAATTTTGTTTCAGATCCCGACGATACCACCNTTGGAGTTCCCAGGTAGCAGCCTGGAATCTGTGAATGGGACTTCGCCATCTGCTTACTTATGGCCTCTTAGGCCTTTTGTTAAACTTGTTGTTAGAACAACATAATTTGCTTTCCGTTGCTTGTTGTAATGTTGGGTCATGTGACCTCTGCGTGTAATGTATCTTACTCTAGTAAGACTTGTATCATATAACTTCGTGTCGTAGAGTCACTGCTTTGACCGGTTGTCCGCTTCCCTTCCCGTGCATGATGCGTGTATGGATATAAAGTGCACGGTTGAGGGGTTATGGTTCTTGGGCTCATTGTTATGCGGTTTTGGCTATGCCCGTGTTATGGCGCAGCCGAGGGGTCGTGGTGCCGATGATCCATTCCGAGCACGTCTGCCGATGTTTACTCGGCCTGGGAGTGGTAACCCAAGTAACCCTCGGTTGTGTAGCATGATCAGTGACACATAGCATTTCTGTATAACTCTGAGGCTGAGTACGACAGCTCAGCTTGATCCTAGGATTCTTTGTTATGCATCCCTGGTTATGATCAGCGTGTGGTAGTCTTCCGAGGGGTTTTGTGTGACCGGTGTTCCCGGCACGCCTGCAGTGAAATGCTGCCTGGGATTGGTACCCCAGTAACTCTCGGCTATCATGGCTGATAGGACATAACAGTTATGTATAACCTTGGATTCGGGGTCGCTACAAGTTTTTGGTATCAGAGCAGGACTGCCTGTAGGAAACCCTTACCGCTGGACGATGTTGAGTCTAGTAGTTGTGAAAACTATTTTGAACCTGAAAATGAGTTGTGAAAACTTCTTAGGATTCTTTTTACTCCTTATCTGGTATCGCTCTGAATTCTGAGTTACCTTACCTTATTTGATTTAAAAGGTTTTGACTTCTCATCTGTTAAATTCAAAATCAGGTTCTCGAGGGTTGGGTTGTTTTTCCTCTAGTACTCCGTGTCAGGTTGCTAAAGCTATCAGAGTATCCAAGTTAACTCAGTTGCTCTGGAGCATTGTTTCTACATTTGCTTCAGAAATTCCATATCAAGTCGTTGATCTTCCTGTTGCCCTTGGACAAGTAATGCATCGGACATGATATTGTGGTCGTATGTCATTTTTGCACTCCATAGTCATGGTTTGCACGTCGGCTGGTTAGTGTATACGTTTTGTATGCTTTGATACTGCCATGCCTGATGAATGACATGCATTGTATCACATATCTTGTTTTCCTTTACATTCCATCGTTTCCTGTTCCGTTAAGATCAGCATCTTGTTATTGTCCATATCTATCTTTCCCCCTTGGATGTGTTATTCATGGATGCTATCTTTTTCCTCAGGATGTCTCATGGTACTCGAGGTTCGCTTGGCCGCAATCGTGGCCGTGAGGATCAGAACAATGTTGGGGAAGATTTGCCACCACCTCCTAATCCAACACTGGCGCAGGTTCTCCAGAACATCGAGAACAACCGCCTGAATACTGAGCGTCTCCTGGAGCGTGTGGCACAGAACACTGATCGTCGTCAGAATGAGTGTGCTACACTTGTGGAGTTCATTCGAGCTCAGCCTCCTTTCTTCTCGGTTGCAAAAGAGCCTCTCGATGCTGATGATTGGCTCAGGACCATTGAGCGCAAGTTTAATGCTCTCCGTGTTCAAGACCGTGACCGTGTGAACTTCGCCACCTACCAGCTAGAGGGTGCAGCAGGTGCTTGGTGGGAAGGTTTCTTGGCATTGCAGGCGCCAGGACATGAGGTTACTTGGGAAGAATTCTGTACTGCGTTCCGTGCTGCTTACATCCCTAAGGCAGTGATGGACATCAAAAGGAAGGAGTTCCTAGAGCTTTCTCAGGGTAAGCGGGATATCGAGACTTATGGGCGTGAGTTCACCCGTCTGGCTCGCTATGCTCCGCGTGATGTTACTAATGATGAGGATAAGCAAGAACTGTTCCGCAAGGGACTCAATCCCTCACTTCGCTATGAGATGTTGCCTTTCAAGTTCCGAACCTTCCAGGAGTTGTACAATCAGTCTATCACTCTTGAGCATGGAAGGAAGGAAATGGAGTCTGCTATAAAGCAAGTTTCTGGTGATCCTCGTGCATCTTCTTCCGGCCCTAAGAAGCGCCGTGTGTTCATTCCATACAGCGCTGTTCCAAAAGCTCAATATGCACCAAAGACTTTTGGCTATGCTCCTCGCCAGACTACACCCCATGCTACTTCAACCTATGGTGGTGGGTCAAGTTATCGTCCAACTGGTGTTCCAGCTGGCGTTATTTGTTACAACTGTGGTGAGCCTGGTCATATCTCAAAGAACTGCCCTCAGAACAAAGCTGATCAAGCAGTCCCTCCGCCCAAGAAAATGGCAAAACCCAACGGTGCTGGACGTGGTCGTCTGACCCACGTCAATGCTGAAGAAGCTCAGAATGATCCAAGCGTTCTTATGGGTACGCTTCGACTCAATTCAAATTCAGTAACAGTATTGTTTGATTCTGGAGCATCGCATTCTTTCATGTCATATGAGTTTGCTAAAAAGAACCGTATATCTTTTACGGAGTTGTCTACTCCTTTAAGGGTTCAGTCTCCAGGTTCTAGCTGGCTAACTACACTGGTTACGCCTGAGCTATTACTTGATGTAGGGTATCTGTTGTTCCCTACCGTTCTCATTGCCCTAAGGTCCACCGATATCGATATCATCTTGGGTATGAATTGGCTGGTGAAGTATCAAGCTGTGATTGATTGTGCAGCCAAATCCGTCACTTTGACACATCCTTCTGGTGAAGTTGTTCGGTATTGGTCGCCGCAAGCAATACCTCCATCAACCCGTTTTCAGCTCTCGCCTGAACTTGAGTTGTATGCTATGGAAGGTCAAACTCCTCTAGAAATTCATGAAGTTCCGGTGGTCTGCGACTTTCCTGATGTCTTCCCTGAAGAGTTGCCAGGCATGCCACCTGATCGAAACATCGAGTTCGTTATCGAGTTGGTTCCTGGAACTGCTCCTATTTCCAAAACACCTTATCGCATGCCTCGAGAAGAGTTGGTTGAGTTGAAAAGACAACTTGAGGAGTTAGAAGAAAAGAATTTCATTCAACCTAGCACTTCGTCGTGGGGATGCCCTACTCTCTTTGTCAAGAAGAGAGATACCAATGTTCCACGTTTGGTTGTTGATTACCGACCTCTGAACGCTGTGACCATCAAGAACAAATATCCTCTCCCACGGATCAATGATCTGTTCGACCAATTGGCTGGTGCAACTGTCTTTTCCAAGATGGACCTGCGATCAGGATACCATCAAATTAAGATCAGAAAGGAGGACATTCCAAAAACGGCCTTTTACAACTCGTTATGGTCTTTACGAGTATACCGTTATGTCTTTTGGTCTTACCAATGCTCCAGCTACGTTCATGCGTCTTATGAACTCAGTTTTCATGGAGTATCTTGACAAGTTCGTCGTGGTCTACATCGACGACATTCTGATCTACTCTAAAACCGAGGATGAACATGCTGAACATCTTCGCTTGGTATTGATGAAGCTTCGTGAGCATCGTCTTTATGCCAAGTTCTCCAAATGTGAGTTCTGGCTGAAAGAGCTCATATTCCTTGGGCACGTGGTGTCCTCTGAAGGTGTTACCGTCATTCCAGATAAAATTCAATCCATTCTAGACTGGGGTACACCTAAATCAGTCAAGGAGGTTAGGAGTTTTCTCGGATTGGCTGGTTACTATCGCCGATTCATTGAGAATTTCTCCAAGATCGCCAAGCCAATGACTGATCTTCTCAAGAAAGATAAAAAGTTTGAGTGGTCAGAAAAAGCTGAAGAGAGTTTTCAGCTCTTGAAAACTAAGCTGACTACCGCTCCTGTGCTCGTACTTCCGGATACAAGCAAGGACTTTGTTATCTTCTGTGATGCTTCTCATCAAGGACTCGGTTGTGTGTTAATGCAAGAAGGTCATGTGGTAGCCTATGCTTCTCGCCAGTTGAAACCGCATGAGCTCAACTATCCAACTCATGATCTTGAGCTTGCAGCTGTGGTCCATGCTTTGAAACAGTGGCGTCATTACCTTCTTGGTAACCGCTGTGAGTTGTACTCGGATCATCAAAGTCTGAAGTATTTCTTTATCCAACCAGATCTGAATCTCAGACAGAGACGGTGGTTGGAAACAATTAAAGACTATGATTTGGGTCTCAACTACCAACCCGGCAAAGCCAACGTCGTGGCTGACGCACTAAGTCGGAAATCTTATTGCAATAACCTGATGATTCAGGAACATCAACCTTCTCTTTGCGAAGAGTTTTCCAAGCTCAATCTCGAGCTCGTTCCTTCCGGATATTTGGCTAATCTGGAAGTGAAACCTTCTCTTGAAGACAAGATCAAGGAAGCTCAAAAGCAAGATCTTAGCATTACCAAGATCAAGCAGAGAATTGCTAGTGGGGATGTTAAATCTTTCTCCGTTGATGATCAAGGTACCGTTTACTTCGGTGACCATTTGGTTGTGCCGAAGAAAACGAAAGCTGAGAGAGCTAATCCTTCAAGAAGCCCATGAATCACCTCTTTCTATCCATCCTGGTAGTACTAAGATGTATCGAGATCTACGCCAAAGATTTTGGTGGACCCGGATGAAGCGAGAAATTGCAAGATTTGTTGCTGATTGTGACGTGTGCCGTCGTGTCAAAGCTGAACATCAGAGGCCAGCTGGTACCCTTCAATCTCTATCAATTCCTGAATGGAAATGGGATGAGATCGGTATGGATTTCATTACTGGCCTTCCCAAAACTAAAAAGGGGCACAATGCTATTTGGGTAGTGGTTGATCGTCTATCCAAAGTTGCTCACTTTCTCCCTGTCCGTGAAGATATCAGTGCTAGTCAACTGGCAGATCTATATATCTCTCGGATAGTGTCTCTTCATGGAGTTCCTAAGAAGATCGTATCTGATCGAGGAAGTTTGTTTATCTCCAAATTTTGGGCAAGTCTCCAGCACGCTATGGGAACTCATCTTTCCTTTAGTACGGCTTATCATCCTCAAACCGGTGGTCAAACCGAGAGGGTGAATCAAATTCTTGAAGACATGCTTCGAGCTTGTGTTATATCTTTCGGTAAAGATTGGGAAAAGTGCCTTCCCTTCGCCGAATTCACCTATAACAACAGTTTCCAGTCCAGCTTGGGCATGGCTCCTTTTGAAGTTCTCTATGGCCGAAAATGTCGAACTCCGTTGAATTGGTCAGAAACCGGGGAAAGGTCTTACTTTGGACCGGATATGATCAATGAAGCCGAAGAACAAGTTCGCATCATCCGTGAACGTCTGAAATCAGCTCAATCTCGTCAAAAGAGTTACTATGATCGTCATCATCAAGATGTGCGTTATGAAGTTGGCGAGAAAGCTTATCTTCGAGTCACACCTTTGAAGGGTGTTCATCGCTTCGGTATTAAAGGCAAATTGGCTCCTCGTTACGTTGGACCATTCCGTGTTCTTGCCAAACGAGGTGAAGTTGCTTATCAGTTGGAATTGCCTTCCAACTTCCCGGATGTTCATGATGCCTTTCATGTTTCCCAATTGAAGCGTTGCTTCAAGGATCCTGTACGTGGTGTTGACCATGAAGCACTTGATCTCCAGGAAGATCTCACTTATCGGGAATATCCTGTTCGTATTCTTGATGAAGCTGAACGAGAAACTCGGCGCAAGAGTATCAAGTTTCTCAAAGTTCAGTGGTCTCATCATTCCGAAGCAGAAGCAACCTGGGAACGAGAAGATCGTTTACGATCTGAGTACCCGTCCTTCTTTTCTAAAACCTAGGAATCTCGGGACGAGATTCTTGTAAGGGGGGTAGACTTGTAACATCCCAACTTTGTAATAAAGTGTAAATCAGTTAATCATGTTCATGGCATGCATTATTTTTGCCCTAAGAAAATTTTGCATTATAAAATAATTAAAGGAAGTCATAAATGGGATGAATCTTCCTCAAATCCCAAAAACTTCACCAAGCTTTCAAAAAATTCAAAATAAAAATATGTGGGGCCTCTTTATAATATTATAAGGCTCCATGAATTTTTTTTCAATATTTTTGAAGTGGTTTAACTGCCCTAACTAATTTTCTCAAAATCCAGGGGGTTATTCGGAAAATTCCCTTTTCCTTTTCTTTTCGTTTTCTTCTTCTTCCTCCTTCTGGCCATGGACAAAGGCCACCGCCGGCCGCGCCACCTCCACCCTGCCTCCTTGCTTGCTCTCCTTCGAGGATAAGAAGCCCGGTGCCGTCCCCATCGCTCACTCTCCCCTCCCTCTCTTCCCTTCTCCTCTCCTTCCTCTCTCTGGAGAGCTACGCGGCCGAACCCTAGTCGCTCCGCCGCCGCCGCTCGTCGCCGTTCCTGACCGTCCCCGACAAATCGAAGGCCGCCACCAGGACCGCCGCGAGATCCTCTTCGTCCTGCTCAAGCCGTGCGTGCAGGGACGCCTCCAGTCGGGCGAATCGCGCCGCCGACATCCGCCTTCCGCCACCGTGTCGAGCTTGTTTCCGTCGCCGTCCGGCCTCCTCCGCCTTCCCCGACCACTCCATCGAGCTCCTGGTGAGTTGGGGATCCTCCCCGTGTCCTCTACCCTCTCCCTCTCCCCTCCGGCCGTCGTCCTCGACGTGCTCCGCCTCGGGCCGCCGCTGGCCATGGTCGCCGGAGTAACTCCGGTGACCAAATGGTCAAAGCGCCGCCACCATCTGGTTCGCCTCCCTCGTGCGCGTCTAACGCACCTGGCCGCGCGACCTGGGATGGCCGGAATCGGCCGGGCCGGTCGCCGGCAGTGCCGTGCTCACCGCGGCTGACGTCAGCTGACGTCACGTGGGGCCGGCCTGTCAGCATTTTAATCTTTATGGAAAATAATTTTGATAATTAATAAAACCCTGACATGTGGGACCCCTCTGTCAGATATTTAATAATTTCAGAAATTCCAGAAAATGAATAAAATTGTAAAATTAATATTTTTTATTCTGTAAATCAGAAAAATGTGAAAAAAATATCAAAATTTACAGAAAAGTGAGATCTATCTATTTATGTTAAAATCATGCATGTTTAAGAAACTAAAATTAGAGGTTGTGTAGAACTACTGAAATGCCACTGTGAGTCGAATATGGGGATTTCTTCCATAAATGCGATAAAATAGCAAATGGACCCCATTTAAAATGTGCACTCGTATAGGGTTCACTTTCAATTCCAATATCTGAAATTTGACATGCACTCATATTGCGCATTGCATCGATGCCATGTATTGATTGTTGTTTTCCTTTCCGGTGTTTGCTTCTTTGCGATAGGAGACGAGCCCGAGCCTGAGCTCAATACCGCCAACGACGACGAACAGCTGAACCTTGTCGATCAAGGCAAGCACAACCCCCTCTTTCTATCTGAACCCATATTTTCAAGTACTTTGCTCTGTTAAGCATCATATCGGTTCCGGTGCTTTTGGTCAATAAGTAGGTCAGCCTATCGTTGCATGTTCCCTTGTCGCCATTACCTGTTATCCATCTTAGCATGATTAGGGTTGCTTGTGTTTCGCCAGAGCCTATACATGTGTGTTGCTTAGCCATGCTTAGCTTTATGGTCTGATCCGTCCGGTTGATGAATCAGAGCTCCGATCGAATCTAGCATGACAGGATAACGAGGAAAGTTAATGTGAACATGGTATTTTTTTTTGACTAAAGGCTTGGACTTCCTTCCGGTCTGTGATGATATTCGAGCAAGCCAACTTGCCGACTTGTATATGGCCCGGATTGTTCCTTTGCACGGGGTTCCCTTGCGGATCATCTCCGACCGTGGAAGCTTATTTGTGTCCAAGTTTCTGCAAAGTTTCCAAACGGCTCTTGGAACCCGTCTCAACTTCAGCACCGCCTATCATCCTCAAACCGACGGTCAAACTGAAAGAGTAAACCAAGTTCTTGAGGACATGCTTCGAGCTTGTGTCATCTCCTTCGGTAAGGGTTGGGAAAAATACCTCCCTCTCACCGAGTTCTCCTACAACAATAGCTATCAAGCCAGTTTGCAAATGGCTCCTTTTGAGGTTCTTTATGGGAGGAAATGCCGGACTCCTCTCAATTGGTCAGAAACCGGAGAGAGGCCACTCTTCGGTCCTGATGTGATCAATGAAGCCGAAGAGAAAGTCCGTGTCATACGGGATAATCTCAAGGCTGCTCAATCCCGTCAGAAAAGCTATTATGACAAGCACCATCAAGAGGTTCACTATGAAATTGGTGATAAAGCCTATCTTCGAGTTTCTCCTCTCCGAGGCGTTCGTCGCTTCGGGATAAAGGGCAAATTGGCACCTCGCTATGTTGGCCCTTTCACCATCCTAGCCAAGCGAGGAGATCTCTCCTATCAACTTGAGTTGCCCTCCAACTTCCCAGATGTACATGATGTGTTCCATGTCTCCCAGCTCCTTCGTTGCTTCAAGGATCCAATCCGTGTGGTTGATCATGAGGCGTTGGACATTCAGGAGGATTTGACCTATCGCGAGCATCCTATTCGCATCTTGGATGAAGCGGAGAGGAAAACCCGCAACAACACTATCAAGTTCCTAAAAGTTCAATGGTCCAACCATTCCGAGGAAGAAGCCACATGGCAGCGAGAAACTAGCCTTCGTCAGGAATACCCCGCCTTCTTCACTCAAGCCTAGAATCTCGGGACGAGATTCCTGTAAGGGGGGTAGAATTGTAACAGCCCCAACTTGGTACTGAAAAATACGAAGAATTTTTCCACTTTTTGTTTCCATGTTTGCATCATAGCATCCATATGCAATTGCCATTTCAAACTTTCACTTAGAAACAAATTGAAATGGGGAGGTAACTTCCCAAAATCCACACCAATCCAAATGCTCAACTTAGCAAACCAAATCATGCTTGGACTTCCAAATGGTTTAGGAAGTTCAAAGTTTACTTTTTGAAACCAATTCTCAATTTCCAAATATTGACAAATGAGGAAATAAATATGAGGATTCAAATTGGCTTAAATTCAATTCCTATTGTTGGAACCAAGTTAAACATCCCAAAAATTCAAACTAAATTCATGGGGTGCTTAATTAATATGTTGGGAGCCTCCATGATTAAATTCACTATTTTTGGAAATGGGTAATTGCTCCAATTAAAAGCTTTTTGCCATTCATCCAAAAATGACCAAATCTAAACCCTATGAACAAATGTTGCCCAAAACATTTTATTCTTGACCACCAAATTTTGTGGAGGTTCTAAAGGTTAAATCTAGCTTATATGAATTTTTATGGAATTTAAAAAAATGGTTTAGTGCCTCATTTAAATTCCTGAAGTCTGCTGAACTTAAAAGGAAAAACAGAAAATGCAGATTTGTTTAAATCACTGACAGTGGGCCCCACTGTCAGTCTCTCTCTCTCTCCCCTCTCTTCTCACTGTGCGCCATGGCGCACTGGCGCCATGCCGCCGAGCTGGCCGAGGCCATGCCACCCTGCCGCGTCTCCCTGGTGGTCAAGAACCCCGCCGAGGACGCCCGCCTGCCCCTTCTACCTGCTCCCCTTTTTTCCCCTCTGCGTGCGAACCCTAACCTAGCTGTTCTCCGCCGTCGTCGCCGCTGTCAGCCACCGCGCCCGCCGTCGACCACTGCTGCCCCGAGCAAATCGAAGCAAGGAGAAACACCGTTGAGCCGCCCTCCATCTTCCCCGCCGACGCCCGCTTGATGGGAGGGCCTGACGCGAGCTAATCGCTCGGTTTCCTCCGGCGCAGTCCGCCGCTCGCCATCATCGTCCTCGCCAAATTGCCGTCGCCCTTGACCTCCTCTGCCTCCGGCAAGCACCCGTGCGTGTCCAAGGGTGAGCGCCCGTCCTCTGGGTCATACCCTCCTCCCTCCTCCTGCTCGGCGGCCTCGCCGTCATGCGAGCTCCCCTCGGCCGTCCTCCGTGTCCGTAGCCTGTCGCGCACGCGCACGACGCCCGACGTCTCTCCTCCGCCCACGAGCACGCACACTACCACCGCCTCCTCACGGCACATGTTTTTCACACTCACGGATCCGCGTAGCGCCGCCGGAAAATGGTCGCCGCCAGCCGATTTGCCCGCCGGTGGCCGCCGCACGCGTGCCCGGCGTGCCGGCCTGGCCCGGCCTCCCTCGCGGCTTGGGCCGGCCACGGGCTGGACCGTTCGGCCACTGCCCCGGCCTGGACACCCGGCTCGGGCTCGATTTGGGCCGGCCAAATGCCCGGCCTTTCTCCCGTCCTGGCCGGCCTGAGGCCGGCCTGTCTGGCTTTTGTTTTGCCTTTTGTTTTAAAAGGGCAAATTTGAAACTTGGATATCTTTTTGTATAATGATCCAAAAATTGCAAATTAAATAGAAAATTGCTCAGAAAAACATTTCCTATCCTTTGGTAACATTGAATTTCCCTTTTGATTAAATAAATTTGCCTTTATTCAAGAATTACTAAAATGGGTTAAATTATACCAAAATTGGGAAAATTCATACCTTACTAAATAATTATCCAAAAATTAGGAATAAAATATCAATGTGATCTATATGCCAAATGCTATTCAACCATGTTAATATCATGTCATGATCACAAAAATTTAGTTGTTGATATTCATAAGTTGTTTAAATGAATTGAATTCAATTATTTAATTAAATTGCTATTTATTCATCGGTGCTCCGAAAATTATCAATAAAGTACCAAAATGATCGGAATGACAAACCCTACCCATTTCATGTCATGTTCATACATATTGAGCCACTTATCTAATAAATTAATAATTTATAAGAATGTGGTCACTAAGAAAAATATGGGGTTGTTTCCAAATAATTGCTCTAATTATTTGGAACTCCATTTAATTTGTTAGATAAATTAAATGATGTTATCTTTGCATCAACTTGACATGTCATCATGTGATTGAGCATTGCACCTTGTGTTCTTGTGATTTATGTGCTCTTTGTATTTCTTTTGGGTATCGATAGATTCCGGAGTCGAGGTTAGCGCTACCTACCCCGACGAGCAGTACTACGCTCCCCGGCAGCAAGGCAAGAGATAACCTAACCTTCTTGGCATACTAGCATCCTATGATTTATCAAATTATTTATCCACCATAATATTGCATGCGGTTCAAATGTCATCTTTGATTAAGACATAGAGTATCCTATGAATGCATGTTTTTCCCCGAGCCAATCACATGTATCCCTACCTATGAACCTTAGTGTTGATGTGTTGGCCGGAGATAAGAATATAATTGTTGTACTTATATGCTTAGTTATGCTTAGCCAAGCTTAGTATAATGCTAGTAAGGTCCATTGTTTAATTCCATAATTATTTTTGTTGATGGAATGATTCGGACTAGGTGGGTATGTGGGGTGCTTAATTATAAGGCTAAGAAGGCTTGGGTGAGTTTCCATCGGGGATGGTGTTTTGCCTCACTCTTGCCCCTAGGTGCGAGTTCTTTACCTCTTGAACCAAGACTGAGCGTGCTTCCAAAGGTGGGGACATATGGAATCCCCTTTGACCAAATAATTTGTGAGGGGTTTGTCAAGGGTCCTCTAGTTTGCTATTTCCATTTGCGCGTGAGTGTGTGGGTGGAAAAAAGGAACGAGGATGGTGGTGTTTAGGATGTGGCCGCGGGGCAGGGCGTTGGAGGCGCTGAACCTGTCCTTCCGCACACTGATGGCCCTTGAGTAAGCCTCATGCTTTGTAAAAGTCTAACCGCGCCCGCTCGCCGGCCTTCCCCGGAAGAGGGCCA